>PVKE010007799.1:0-49543 GCA_004027555.1 Craseonycteris thonglongyai
CCGGACCTTCATCATTTAAAATACAACGATAATAAACACAGAGACATAATAGCTTCATCTTGCATTTGGTTAGTAAGAAAAATCCATTGTACACAATAAGCCTACTTCACACTTCTTTGCAGATCACCTCCAGATAACAATTTTAGGAGAATATAAACATTTGTAGAACCCTCTACCCACCAGAACACATTGCTCCCCAAGTGATAACATATCAATTTAAGCAATGTTATGAGAAATCTCAGGGAACAGATTTGACATTTAAAGAAAAAGACTGATATTTCGACTTGTGAACATTAGCAACATGAGAATTTTCTTCAAAGGGGCATTCCTGACCATACAATTTACAGTAGCCATGCAGTCAGACTCTAGGCCAGCACACTTTTAAATCTCTGCATGGACCTTACTATTGTCTGATATCATTTATGCTTTGTTTATTGCTTTGCTTTAAGCCTCTCCACTCCCTGTGCTATGTGAAGTAGAAGCCCTGGGCATCTTATCCACTGCTGCAAATCTAAAGCATTAGATTTAATTCGTGGTTGTGGAAGAGCAGAAACAGACACCTATGGGATTCAGGTACAGTTATATTGTAGTAACAGAACTTTATAGAAGCGTTTTTTGGTTAGTGTTTGTTTTTTTTTTTTTTGGTTTTCCAAAGGTTGTCTTTGACCTGCTACCTCATGTGAAATATATGTTTGTACCAGGAATGGAACGTGGAAAGAAAACTGCACTTTTTTTTTTTCTTTGTGAACTGAACAGGGGGCCTCACCGCATTCGGGATATGGGTCCCCAGTTCAGCATGTGGGCCCCCCTGGGCCGGAGCTGGGATTGGATCCTCAGGGCTTCAAAGCGAGTGCTTAACCCGCTGAGCCATCCCAGCTTTCCCGAAAACTGCACTTTTTAACAGGCTATTAATCATGACTAAAAAACAAAGCCTCCAGCTTCTCTCCTTCTTCAGCCTGCTTTCTGAGACTTCTTACTCCCAGCAAGGTGGCTCAATAGCAGAACTTGTACTCTCCAGACCTTTTAAGTTTGTCTATTCAACACCAGCACTCTCTGAGAAGCTAAGTAAACCAGCACTTATATAATCACCTCCTAAGAAGCGATTGATTCAAAAAAGAACTAGACAACCTGTAATCATCACACTCCAAATGACTTCATACTACTTTTGGCCTTGACGTCTTATTTCCTTTTCACCACTCTCAATTCTAGCTCACTTGTACCTTGTGGCATATACTGGGGCAAGGCAATTTTGCCTGCCTTGCTAAAGCACACTGCAGAGCCTCCAAGGTTATCATCAGAAAGTGCAACCAGCTCCAACCCTGTGGGCCCCTCCTTCTTCTGGGGGCTCTTTCTCTTCAGCTTTGCTCTCCCTTCAAAGCAGTGGCCTAAGGGTAGGTAGACTCAAATCCTCCCTTAGTTCTCCCTTAGCATTTAATAAATATAGAACACAATAAGGATGGCTATCCAGTCTAGAATCACAGAAATTTTAAAGACCCTTCATGGAAAAAATAAAAATGCACTTAACTTTGACCATGTTGTTCATATCACAAATACTACCCTTTTAATGGCCTCCAGTCTTGACCTCTTCAATTCATTTTCCACGTATCAGCTACAGTAATCTTTGAAACAAAAGATGGATCACCTCTCTACCTTGGTCAGGTCTCTTCAACGGCTTCAAGTAAAGTCTAATCGTTTGGTGTAGCCTACCACACACTGTGTGACCCTGCTGTTGAAGGAGTACAGCACGGTAATTTTGGAGTAAGGCGCTAGGCTGTCTAAGTTTGAACCCTAGTTCTTCCATTTACTATCTGGATGACCTTGGACAAATTACTTTTCCTTTCTATACCTCAGTTTTCTTACCTGTAAAATGGGGATAATAATAGAATCTATCTTATAGAGTTATTTGAAGATTAAAAGAGTATAATATACATAAAGACCATAAAACAGTACCTGGCATATAGGTTTTATATACATAGTAGCTATTATCTCCCCTACTTCTATTCTCTTCCCCCTCAATGCTGTGTTCCAGCCATTCTCAATCAGGTAGGCCCTGAATGTCCCAGGAATCATGCTTTCAGCCCTTTCGACATCCTGTTCCTATACTTGGAATAGTCACCCAAACCCCCCTCTTATCTTCTTTCCGTGCCCGTCCTTCTTAGCTTAACTACCCCTTGCTTTGGGAAGCCTCACAAGTTCAGGCCAGTTGCTCCTACTGGGCTTCCTACGGCACCCAGGTAGGGTTGCCAGATGTTAGGCAGCCCAGTTACATTTGAATGTCATATAAACAACAACTAGTCTTTTAGTATAAGGATGCCCCAAGCAATATTTGGATTTTAGAGAAAAAATAACATTTTTTATTTTTTCAATAAAGAAGTTTTAGTATAAATATGTCCCATGCAATATTTGAGACATGCTTTTATTAGTAAAACTTTGTTTTTTACCTGACATATGAATTTAACTGGGTGTCCTATAGTTTATCTGTCAACCCTACACCCAGGAGATTCTCTGTCACAATCCTTACCACATGTTAATAATTAAAAAAAAAAAATTGTGACGAATTGTTCTGTTGCCCCCTCTACAGTGTCAGTTCTGTGAAGGTAGCACCCATGTAGCCCTGCTCACTGTTTTAGACCTGGCATGGCAGGTGTACCTCAGAGATGCTGCAGGCTCGTTCCAGGCCACTGCAATCAAGTGAGTATTACAATAAAGCAGGTTGTAATCTTTCTGCTGGTGAAAGGTCTTCTTTTCAATTTGTGAAAACAAAACATCTGTGAAGCACAATAAAGCAAAGTGCAATTAAACTAGATGAACCTGTGCTGAGAATAGATCCATTAGGCCAAAGCTCAGGCACCTCCTGTTGGGAGTTAACTACAGGCAAACTCTCTGAGAGAGCAAAGCGTTTTCAACAAGGTACCATTAGCTTCAAGTTCACAGGTGGATAAAATGATGCTTTTGGGGGATAGCTCCAGTGGGATTATACTGTTGATTTCCCAAAGATAGCTTTAAAGGGACCCTACTATTTATATTCAAAAAGGACTTTGAGTTTTCCCACCTATTTCACTCGGTTCTCGGGGCAAGTATTAATATCTACATTTAACAGGTGAGGAAACAGAGGTCCAGAGGAGGTTAGCAGTTTGCCCAAGATGACCAACAAAGGCAAGCCACACTTTTTACTGTAGGAGTTGACTTTGTGCTCTTTCCACTGTACCACATGGCCATTTGGGCCAATTTGAAAATCAGAATCCTGTGTTCTTCCTGCTCACCTAGACAACTTCTTAAGGAAGAAGTCTAATATCTGACTTCTCTGCACAGATTTAATTGCTCCTCCCAGAATGGTTTGCCAACATTAGCCTGAGAGGAGACAGGGAGACTTGGCTTCTGCACTTTGAAATACAGGTAATTCTTAGCTAATCTCTCATGTTACAAATGACACTGTTTAAGTCTGAAGACTAAAGATTTTGCTCAGAGTTATAGGGAAAAATGGGTAGCACTTGCCTGAACCAGATATTGGATCCTTTTCGTTTCACCTGCATCTCTAGAAGGCACCACCGCAAATTTGATTAAATTTCTGGTAAACAAAGATTTACACTTTGATTACATACACTTGGCAGCTTCTGGAATGTGAGAATGGCCGAACCTGCTCTTGGTATAGCACCTAGTAATCTCACTCCTTGGAGGGCCTCTGGAAAGTTCCTCACGCCAAGGGTGTGTGGGCTTTCTGCTACTGGTTAATGCTTAAGACTCGTTAAATCCTACTTGTGCCCCTAGTGCCCCTTCTAAGACCCTCAGAAAGATTCACTCAGACAGGGGAAGGACTCCAGTTTCTCCCAGGACAAGAGGCTGCGGACCAGACCAGCAGTGCCCTGAGGAAGCTGCCACGATCAATACAGTCTCTCCTTCCTGGACTCCTCCATCCCTCATCCCCACCCCCACCCCTGCACACCTGCCATCCCTTCAGCTCTGCTTCAGTGAGCTTCTGCAGGAAGCCAAACTTCCACTCTGAGGAGCGGAAACCGGAAACAGGGAATAACCAACAAAAGGTTGGACCTCCGGGGACCAAGAGTCAGAAGCTAGTGATTTAAAACAGCATAGGCTGTGAGCAGTTCCATAAAGCGACAAATGCAACTCTCCAACAATGTTATTGTTCTTAAACTGCTCCAGTTTGTTTGTTTTGGCATGGCAAGTGTGGAGTTAGCTTTACAGGACTGTAGAACCGCTCTTTGAGGCTACTTGGGCAGTCTTTTGTTTCTGTTTCGATGTTTTGGGCACGAATGCCTGGCTGGCTGATTGGACTAGCTTCTAGATACACAGCAATGCAGATGAAGCTGCGGGGGCTCTGCTCCCCGAGAATGTTGGAAGGAGAGACACTGGTTACTGGGGTCCTGCTTAAAACAAAAAAATCACAAATGCAACTGAATTAGGATTCTTGCTTGCATGGGTCACTGTGAAGAAAATTTCTCCTGTTCTAACAGAATTGTAGCTCCTGGCGCCTTGGTTTGGAGCTCGGAAGGGGACCTTTACAAAATGACCGACCTGGAAGGTGCTTGCGTGCGTGGAGACCATCTGGCCCAGGACGGGGAGATGCCCTCCGGGAGAATCTTTATCTTAGGAGCCCCTCAACTAGATCCTGAGCTCACTGGGGGCCGCCGCCGCCCCACCTCCACGGCCGCTCCCACCCCACTCGGCGCTTGCAGCTCCCGCTGCGACCCGGCTCAGTTGCCCGGGTAACGCGGGACGCGCGCGGAGCCCGCGGCTGGAGCCGGGTGAGCCGCGCCCAGTGCAGCTCCGCCCTCCTCGCGCGCTTGCGGCCCGCGGGGCTAGGAATGTCCTGCAGCTGGCCCCGACGCGGTTGTTTAGCCGGGAAAGCGCGGCTCTCGTGCCGCTCGGGACCCAGCCAGTGAGAGGCAGGGGGTGTGGCAGAGGGCTGTCGCAGGCCGGTACTTAGGGTCTCTCCGCCCAGCGGGCCGGGCCTGCCTTGCACGCTCTCACGCGCATCAGCCCTTCGTAGGCGGGGAGTAGTGGGGCGGCCTTTAGGCCGCATCATGGTGACCCCCTGCCCCTCTAGCCCTGTTAGTCCTGCCACCAGGGCTGGGAGGCGGGACAACGACCACAACCTCCGTGCCCCGGTAAAGAAGAGCAGGCGCCCACGCCTCCGGAGGAAGCAGCCTCTGCAGCCGCTGAACCCCTGCCCGCTCCCCGGAGACTCTGGAGTTTGCGACCTCTTCGAGTCCCCCAGCTCTGGCTCGGATGGCGCAGACAGCCCCTCGGCGTCCGCGGCGCGAGGCTGCGGCCTCTTACCCGGCCCTGCCCAGCAGTTGGTGCAGCTAGATCTGCAGACCTTCCGCGATTACGGTCAGAGCTGCTACGCCTTCCTCAAGGCGCGGGAGAGCCACTTCCTCCCGCGGGAGTCGCTGGCGCGGCAGCCACAAGTGAGCGGCTGGCAGAGCCAGCTCCCGCCGCCGCCGCTCGGCCTCCCCCGGGCTCTCTGCTTCTGCTCTCCGCCCCCCGCGGCTCCCCAGCCCGCGCCAGCCCAGTCCCCACGCCCGGCAATCAGCTTCATTTTACAGATGGAGAGAAGTGGGTCCTAGACGGCCTAAGGGACCTACCCAAAGTCTCCAGGCTGGTCGGTGGGGGCGTGGTAGAACGCAGAGGAGTTAGGACAGTTTCTGGGTTGGAGTCCGACCTCCTACCGACCCCGGGCAAGTTATTTAGCAATCCTGAGCTTGTTTCTTCAGCTGCAAGGTGGGGACTCCCTCGCACCCCCCACTGCACTTCTAAGCGGACCACACGCGTCATTTATGCACACTCGCGGCGCAGCGCCGGCAGGCACCCAGGCGCGCCTGCGCCAGGCCGGGCCGGGGCTCGCTCCGCAGCCCGCGTGCTCCCCAGTTTACGGAGCGTGTCGCCTTCTTCTCTTCCTGCCTCCCTCCAGGGAAGCTCCTGGGGCTTCTTGGCCCGTCCCTGCCGCAGCCCCTTTCCTCCCCAGGCTCAGCCGGCCTCCTCACGCCTTCCTCCCGGCAGGTGACGGCGGAATCCCGCTGTAAGCTGCTCAGCTGGTTGATACCCGTACACCGCCAGTTCGGCCTCTCCTTCGAGTCGCTGTGCCTGACAGTGAACACGCTGGACCGCTTCCTTAGCACCACACCTGTGGCTGCAGACTGTTTCCAGCTGCTTGGGGTCACAGCTCTGCTCATCGCTTGCAAACAGGTACCTCCCCGCGGGGCCTGGGGGGCAGCCAGGCTCCCTGCCACTCTGGGCCCCTGGCTCTCCAGGGGATTTCGTGCTGAGTTCCCTGAACTCGTTTTAGCAGACGTTTGCAAACTTATACCTCCTGTATCCATAACTTCACAACCCTCTCCCCAAACTGACACTCTTCCTCTAGTCCCCACAGGAATAGGCTGCAGTCAGTCCCAACAGCTCTTTGTGGAGCCGCTATTCTGGGGGGGGGGGGGGGGGGGGGGGGAGGGGGTGTGAAGGCGCAAGGGCAGACACTCAAACATTTTCAAACCAATTTTTAGCCAGACAGTAGTTAGCGAAGCTGCGCTGGAAGCACACCCCAGGTGACTTAAGTGAAAGTAACGGAGAGGCGAAGCCCCAGCTATCTTGCTGGAAGGGATGGAGAGAGGCCTAGTGTCCTCCCGGGTTTGAGACTGGGGTGGGCCTTCCGCCGCTGACGCTCCGCGGTCGGGCTGAGCGCCCCTTTGTTGCAGGTGGAGGTGCACCCGCCGCGTGTGAAGCAGCTCTTGGCCCTGTGCTGCGGCGCCTTCTCCCGGCAGCAGCTCTGCAACCTCGAGTGCATCGTGCTCCACAAACTGCACTTCAGCCTGGGCGCGCCAACCGTCAGCTTCTTCTTGGAGCATTTCACTCACGCGCGTGTGGAAGCCCGGCAGGCGGAAGCCTCGCGTGCTCTGGAGGCGCACGCGCTGGCTCGAGGGGTGGCGGAGCTGAGCCTGGCAGACTACGCCTTGGCTGGGTACATGCCTTCCCTGCTGGCCCTCTGTTGCCTGGCACTGGCTGACCGTATGCTGCAGCACCCGTGCCCTGTAGATTTGCACCTGGGCGGGCACCCCGAGGCGGCGCTGCGAGAGTGCCTGGGCAAGCTGCAGCTACTGGTGGCCATCAACAGAGCCTCCCTGACTCACATGCTGCCCCCCCAAATCTGCGACAAGGGCAGCCTGTCCCGCAGCTTGAAATAAAGTGCACCCTTGATCTCCCTTTATACTCGGCCCCGAGCTGGACCTCTCCCACTGCTTTGAGAGAGTGTAGCATTGTCGCACAAAGAGGGGTTCAGGGCTTCTGCTTGTCACTAGGTCATCCTCTGGCTTGTAAATAGTGTACGAAAGTAGCGTGTAATCGATTATTTATTTTTCTGAAAAGAACAACACGAGAAGACTCTTTCCCCCCAATAAACAGGCTTTTTGTTGTGGTTTGTACCGTATGCTTCCATTGCATTTGTTTGTCTGCCCGCTTTGGGCACAGTGTAGGCCCACTGGCAGAGGGTGAAGCAAGAGCTATCTATCCCCCGCAACTGACAGGTGCTGGAAATCAAGGCTTTGCAGGCAGTTATGACTTACAAATCCAGCCCATTTACTCTGCAATCACGTGGTTCAACGGTTCATGCTGCTCTTACACATGTGAGCCCAGAGTACCAACCACAACGAGTGGGCACGGCCATCACTGCCGGCCTAGTGCACCAGCAGCTGTGCTCAGTGGCGTCTGTCACCCCACTTTTCAGAGAAGGACACTGGGCTTCAGAGAAGTTAAATAACAGTGGTACAGCCAGGATTTGAAGGCAGGTGCTATGAGTCCAGTCCCATTGCTCAACTTCCCTAACTTACAGGATTCTAGAAATGCTCACAAAACCTTTCCGAGATAGGTGCGCTGTACCCACCCCTAACACGGGGCTGTTGTGGACCTACATGAGGTTACTGTGAGGTAGTGTAAAGTAGTGATTAAACAAGTGGGCTCTGGATTCAATTTGGTAGCAGGTCCCATCTTCATGTCTTTTCTGTAAAAATGGGAATATCGGTAGCACTTATGTGGTAGGGTTGAGGTATGGACTTAATAAGATGTTCCATACAAATCCCCCAGCACAGGTCCTGGAACATAACAAGTCTTCAAGATGGCTGGTGTCAGCCTGCACAGTGAAGGAGGGACGGTTACACAGAAAAACATGGAGAAATGGAGATAAAGCAAATACAGGAAAATGTTAACAACTGGAGGTGAACATACTGTTGTTCATTCTACTGGTTTTGTTTGTTTTTGTTTTTCCTATTTTTCTGCATGGTTGAAAAAAGTTTGGGAGGGAAAATCATCTGTTGCATTTAGAACATATCTAAGTGTATGACACATGTGCACAAATAAAAAGCAAACTAACTCAAAGCAAATTTAGAGGGTCTTCCTTGTACTTATCTCCACACACACCCTCCAAGGACCCTCCAGAGTCAGAAACACCTGCCTCTGAGCCCTCAGACCCCTTTTCTCCTGGTACGTGGATATGCAAGCTTTGCAGGCACTTTCTTCACCTTCTTCCGGGGGAGGGAAGTGGGGATCCCCAAGCTATTTGAGGAGAAGCTGGTGTGGGATGACGAAAAGGAGGGGGAGGAAAGTCATCACCATCTGGAGCCCCGGCATGGCTGCGGGATGTAGTGTGTGTGTGTGTGGGGGGGGGGGGGTGTCTTCAGCAGCATTTCCTCCATCACTCAGCTAAGATTGATAGGGGTGATTTGGTTCCAGAATCATCCAGACTGGGAGCCATGTACTCAAGATGTTCCAGATCCTGCTGATACAAATCATCTCTTACACACGTTTATGTACAATACCCTATATTTTTCTACCATAATTTGGAACTCATTCATGAAAAATAAGGCCTGTTCTGGAAAGTTGGTGATGGTCTCCATGTGTAGAGATCTGCCCCAAATGTAGCTAAGAGCGCCCCTACTCCTTTAACAGACTGGGGAGTGGGGAAGGACAGGGGTGGAGGCTGGACTGGCTAGTGAGCGGCTAGGCTACTCAGGAACCAGAGGAGGCCAGAGACAGCCAGGGAAGGGCGGAGGGAGGCTGGGGGTGCAGCTGAAAAGGCTCCTTAAGACAACACTAATCCATCCACACCGAGCACTAGTCACGTTACACAAATAATGTCACCACAGCCACGCGACTGAAGTGTTGTTTCTCCTACAGAACTGGGGTTCGCAGATCTGGGGGTGCCTGGTTTGGATACGCAGGCACTCTGCCCCAGCAGCCAGAGCTCCTCACCATCAGCAAGGTCACACCAACTCTGGCCTCACCACAGCTGGGTTCCGGCATCTCCAGACAGATCCGAGAGTCTACGTCCATGCTAGCTCTGCCGCTGGGTTGGTCTCCATCACTGTTAGGGGTATCTTGTTTATTAATTTAGATAACGTACACATAAAAGGAGATTTCCTTCATACGACTTGGTGTAAGGCACCAACAAGGTGCTCTACAGGAGGTCACAAAGGTTCCAGTTTCAGATGATTGTTCACATTTTATAGATATGAATGGTCCTGAGAGAGGCCCCCTCACCCAAGGATCTGGATGGAGGTGCCCCTTCCTGGGAGCGGCTTTGGGCTTGTGAAAGGCAGCCAAGATTTCCACAGAGCAAGCAAGGCAGGCAGTTGAGGGCTGGCAAGGGTCAGGGGGACAGAGACTGGGCAAAGGGGATTTGGAACTGTCCACTGTGCGTTTTCACTTTTCCTTAATTGATGAGATGAGATGAGATGATGGAGATGGAGATGGAGATGGAGATGGAGATGGAGATGGAGATGGAGGAGAAGAGAAGAAGAGAAAAAAGGAAAGGAAAGGAGAGGAGAGGAAAAAACAAAGCTGTGCTCTGATGCAGCCGCCTGGGAAACTTGTGGAGGTGAGGCTATGGCGCGGGGCTCTAGGCATCAGACCAAGAGAGACCCAGTGGATGTCAGTGAGTCAATGGAATGCTCCCCTTGGAGCTTGGGGAAAAGGGGTTCTGTCACCTGGAGGCTGTTCTGGTGAGTTCCTGCTGGAATTCTACATTTCAACCAAATCCTACAAAGCGTGGCAAATGCTGGAGTCTGGCTTTGCCAAGTGTCACTCCATGCTTAGTGGCTGGGGTGGGAAGAAAATGAAATTCGATTCCTTAACGTTTGCATCCCCCGTGGTCCTTAAGCAGGTAGGCGGTACCCAGTGTTAGGGACCGGCAGGGCTCGTCCATCCCTCCTTTCCTTTGGCGCGGCCCGAGGCGGCGCCGCCAACGTTTGCCAAAAGGGCGCCCGCGGGCCCGGGTCCCGCGCTCCCGGCTCCCGGGGGAAGCCGCGTTGCCAGGTTGGATTTAACGGCTCCGCCTGTGCGCAGATTGTCCCGGGCTGAAGGCGCCACCTCGGGCGCTCCGGCGCGAGCCGCCCCTCCCGCGCGGCGGTCCTCCCTCTGCCCTCTGCCCTCCCTCGGCACCTCTCCACTCGCCCCTTGGCCACGCGCCTTCCCGATCTCCAGACGGCTTCGGATCCTGCAGGCACCCGGTGGAGCGCAGGGCAGGGTGTGGCCGCCACCCCAGCCCTGTTGGCGTGGGGCTCCCCAACTAAAGCCCGCGGAGAGGCAGGATGCAGGCGTGCAGGGGCGCCGCAGCAGGGCGCCGCGCCTTCGACAGCATCTGCCCCAACAGGATGCCGGAGCTGCAGGGCCGGCCCTTCCGCAAGCCCAGGAAGCTGGAGAGGAAGGTGGGACCGCGGGCCCGGGCCGGGCGGGGTCCGCAGGCTCTGCTCCCCGAGGGCGGACCCACCTCACCGTCTCTGTGTCCCGCTAGTTCGCCCCTCCGCGGAAATTCTTTTCTGGCTGCGGCAGTGGCAGCCTGGTGTCGGTGTACGAGGATCCCCAGGACGCGGAGCCCGCTGCGCTGCCTGGTGAGCCGGGCAGCCCTCACAGGACTCCTCGGGTCCGCGCGCCGGGGGGGTGGAGCACGCGGGCTCGGAAGGCGGCTCTCCCTCGGGTTCCCACGGCCCTGCGGGGAGCCCTTGCCGGCAGGCTCAGGGCGGTGCCGCGCGTGTCTCCGATTCTCCCTGCGCAGCCCTCACCACCATAGACCTGCAGGACCTCGCAGACTGCTCGTTTCTCGGGTCCGACGCGCCGCCTAGTGATGACTTGGCAGCCCCGCAGGTACCGTTCCTTCCTCTTGGAGCCTCTTGGCCTCCGGTTAGTCCAAACTCAGATCCGGAGTCTTGGGCTCGTCTCCAGCGAGAAGCGCAGGCACAGCGGGCTAGTGGGAGGAGACGTCGTGCCAGACTCTGAGCCTAGAGGATCAGAACTTCCTCCTCCCCCTTAGTATGTCACAACGGCACGTTTTCAGAGCTGTTCTGACCAACTCCGGACAGGTGGGCTCACCTGAAGAGCTCCCCTGCCGATCTGCCTCCCTTTCTATTCCCTGGAGCTGCGACAAAGCGATGTGGGTTGCTCACTGAGGGACTGGCGGGTAGGTGGGAGCAAAACTGGGTGCTGGGCATCGGATACATCCTGTCTTCTCCCGTAACGTCCCTTGCTCAGCCATTTATTCATTAACCATGTTCGTTCCCTGGCAATTTAAGGAGTGTGGCAATCCGAGGATAACTTCTGGATCACGACTGGAAAAGGATGAAGCAGAAAGACAAAGGACTCTGGAAGAAACTAACAGAAAATGTTTCTCTCCGCAGAGATGGCCCATTAGCCATTGAGAACTTAAAAAAGTTCCCCCCTTCCCCCCGCCCCCAACAAAGGCTCCCGTTACTAACCTTCTGGGGCAAAGAAGCATTTTAATTTTTTCTTTTACCCCCCAAAACCTATCTTCTTACTTCTCATTTCCACCACTTGCCAGGGCTGACATTCCCTCAGGCAGATGATGGAGCCCCCAGCACTGGTGACATCCCCCCAGGCAGATGGTGGAGCCCCCAGCACTGGTGACATCCCCCCAGGCAGATGGTGGAGCCCCCAGCACTGGTGACATCCCCCCAGGCAGATGGTGGAGCCCCCAGCACTGGTGTCTGAGAGGCCAGAAGCCCAGCTCATGGATGGCGTGTGAAGTGCCCAGTCTTAGCTAGACACACCTACAGAATGAGTGCCAGTTCCAGCTTCCAGGCAGCAAGTGCTGGAGACATGAGGTCCATGGGGAAGGCCTAGCACAGAACTATCTAGACGACATGACCCCCTCCCACAGCCGGCGCTGCTGGTGGAACAGAGAGCTTCCTGGGCCTCCTCTGAGTGCGTCTTAGCATTTTGCTAGAGCCCAGGGAGACTCAGAGTAGGTGGCCACTGAGAGCAGAGATTGCTCAGGCAAGAGGTGAGACTGGGCATTGCTCAGAGGCCATTCTATTGTTCTTTTTAGATCTGGTTGCCTAACAAAGGAAAAACCATGCTTGAGCACCTTTCAGCTGACTGAGGGCTACATCACTCCCTTACTCTAAAATGTGTACTTTGCAAGCAACAAAAAACAAGAAAGCGGTCGCTGAACCTTTAAGTATATGGACCTGAAGTTCAACATCATGTTCTGCTAGTCTTTTGTGTGTGTGTGGGGGGGGGGGGGGGGCTGCTGTTGAAGGTGGAGAAAGTTCAGATTTTTCTGTAACTGGGAAGGTAGAATTCAGTTTCCAGGACAGAGCTCATGGCCTAGAGGTCCGGGACTTTGCTAGGGAAGATTGAATTGGTGCTGAGGGAGAGAGAGTCCTAGGGGACGGTTCCCTGGGGAGACCCCTGGACATTGCACCTCTGGTCCTGTTTCCCAGCCCCCCTCCTGCTGGGGAAGGTGGACAGAGAGAAGTACTCTAGAAGTGTTTGAGGTCTGGAATGGGCCAGGACCTGGACAGCGTAGGAGAAATTGTTTCCTGGGCCCAGGTCTGGAGTTAGCCTCCAGTCCCCTCATGGTAAGGACTTTTGTACAGTCTCTACTGATAGGGAGACCATTACTCCCTTGGAAAAGGAGTCTCATTTCCAACTCTTTCAACCAGAACAGAACTTGTGCTTCAGGATTTGTCTGGGGCCCTCAGCTCGTCCTTTCTCAGCTCCTTTCCCCTTTAGCCTCAGTTCCCACCTGGTGCTAGAGGCCTCCTGATTGAAACTCTTTCCTAATGAAAACTGATGCTTGTACATGCTTTGAACTTAGGGCCAGAGAACGTTCCTCTTCTCAGAACTATCTGAATAGTAAAGAAGGACTTTTGGAAAAAGAGTATGAATAGCACAAAGGAATCAGTCAATCAATAATAGTCCAATCACTGCAATAAGTATTTCCGGTGGGCATATTGGATGTATCCCTCACACCATGCCCCTGTAGAGACTTTCCCCTTTCCAATCTGTCTTCATTGGAAGCCAGGCTTTCCCAAAAGAGGTGAAACTAGAGGCAATGAGGTATAGACCAAAGGAGACTGAAATAATTAGGCACCAGCATTCTGGGGCAGAAGCCCCAATTCCACTATTTCAGAGCTGGGTCACTTTGGGCAATTCAGTTTCTCCATCAGAGGGGGAGTCACTCCCTGGGCCCTGCCTGCTTCCCACACTGGTGTGAGAATTCATAGAGAGCTCCATGTGGAAGGGTTCTGTCAGTTATAAGTGCTCACAAAAAATGGGAATAAGAAGTCTCCTCCCCGGGCACATTGCAGGATTCCAGGCGAGTGTCCAGTTCAAGATGTTGGACACCAGCTATTTGAGAAACAGGAGCCATAGGGCCACGCCTGCTGCGTGGTGCACAGAAGCACGTCCATAGCGTCTCTGGCCCCATGTCACAGCGTATCCTTTCCCTTTCTTTATGGGGATGGGATGCTTTCGCTGTGTCGGAGCCTTGGCAAGATACAGGACCTCAAGTTACTGCTCTGGACGACCATGGCCGGTCTTGGGGGGCGGGGAATGTTCGCGCACCGCGCTCCCAGATCTTAGAGCGGTGGCGCCCCGGCCGGTCGGAGGTAAGTGCCAGCTGCGGTTCCACGGGCGCATGAGGACCGAGCCGGAGGCAGCTGGTTGGCTGGTGGCCGGCCAATGGCGCGGCGCGGGGACTGTGTGGGCTGTGGGCTCTCAGGGCGCTGAGCGCTGACAGACAACGCGGGACACACAGCGGCGCGCAGTGTCGGCGTCCTGCAGGACCCTCGCGCGCCCGGCCCCGCTTCGTGCGTCCGGCTCCCCGCCATGGCGCTGCAAGCTTGCCGGGTTCCGTGTTTCGGATGGGGCTTCGATTTTCAGGTATGAGGCTGGGCCGCGAACGCAAGAGAGAGTGCAGACCCGCTGCCGAGCCCCGGAGGACAACTGGAGGTCTAGGAAGTGTTCCAGACCCGCCAGACTCGACATTAACTAGTTGTACACCTCTGGCTTATTTCAGAACCATTCCCTGCAAACAGCAGCGGACTTCGATCTGCAGGATTTCAGAGACACGGTGGATGATCTCATTGCAGGCAAGTGCCGGCGCAGCCCCCCCCCCCCCTTAGACTAGTTCAGATTTCATGGTCGTGAAGCTGGTAAACTTAGCACCTGTCAATGGCTCGCCAGCAACTCATCAAGGGTCAAGGCCTTCGATATTTAGGGAACCTCCATCCTTCCTCATGGAGAAGATGAATGGCAGGACTGATAGCCCTTTCTCAGTTTGCCCGTGCAAGCTCTGGGAGAGGGAGCCCTGCTCTGTGATGTGGTCGCCGAGAGGCTGAGGGACAGGAGTGTCAGAGCAGCGGGCTTGCCTTGGCCACAGTGGAAATGAACACAGATCAACACGAGGCACTTATTGAGCATCTGCTGTCTGTGCACAGGATATCAGGAAGGGCCTGGGAATCGTAGGGATTGCAGAGTGAGCGGTGTTTTACTATTAAAAATCACCCCATCAGCCCTACACCTGGCGTGGCATTTGTCCCTATAGCTGGGCGTGAGTCCGAGGCTGCAAACCCGGCTCTCGCTCTTCCCCAGATTCACCCTCTTGGAGGTCGCCTCCCCTGGCCGGTGGAGACCTCCCCTTCTCTCCTGGCGAAGCTTTGCCCTTTGAGCCCTGTCTCTCCCCGCCGCTGGACCCAAGGGCCGTGCAGTCGCTGCTGTGCCCCCCGGATGCGCCTCCGTTGGAGCAGTACTGGAAGGATGTGGCCGACCAGAACCACAGGGCGTTAGGTGACGCGCTCGTGGAGAATAACCAAGTAGGGGCAACGGGCTGGCGGCCAGGGACCCTGGGCAGAGGGGCGGGGGGGGGGGGGGGGGCCCCCCGGGGGGGGGGGGGGGGGGGGGGGGGGGGGGGGAGCTCCCAGCGGAAGTGGAGGGGGCGCGCAGGAGCAGGAATGTGCCCCTGGGACGCCAGGAGAGCGGTTCACACGCCGCTGCTGCTCTAGTTCAGGTGCCAGCTTCACTAAATAGGAATAATCATACCGCACCCGACTTTCAATAGGGCCACCAATACGTACTGAAGGCTTTCTGTGTACCTGGCCATGTGTTTACCAATATACTTTCTCTTCTCATTTAAAACTCCCAACTATTGAGCTACATGCTCTTACTACCCCATTTTACAGATAAGCAAACTGAAGTATAGAAGGTTGACCTTCAGAGGCAGAACCGACATCTGCCTGTTGCCCAAGTCAGTAATCTTCACCCCCAGGCTACACGGAGGATTAACTGAGATACATTTTGTCTACATGCTTTGAGAGAAAAAGTTAAATAGGGAAAATTATTATTCTCACCTGTGTAAGTAACCTTGGGTCCCCAGTTTCTTTATAGACATTAGGATTTGGGTTTAATTCATGCAAACTACACTGACGAGGCCGCGCACGGTGGCCTGCTTCGGAAAGTCTGGGTTTCCTCCTGTAGCTACAGGTGACGCTGACGCAGAAACAGGAGGAGATCGCCTCGCTCCGGGAGCGGAACGTGCAGCTGAAAGAGCTCGCCAGTCGGACGCGGCATCTGGCCTCGGTGCTGGATGTAAGTGGGGCGCGGGCGGATGGGACACTGCGGGAAGTCGGAAACGTTCCTGTGCACCCCCGGCCCTGGTCCTAGTGTTGGGACCTGGATGCGGTGGAGAAAGGAGAGGAGCGCAGGGAGCGCGCCAACTCACTAGCTGGGGGCGCCCTAGTCCGCGGAATCGCGCGGTTGGAAGTGCACCCAGGTCTGCTTTACGCTCCGGGCCCGGGCGCGTCCAGCTGGCCCTAGGGCGGCGCTCCATCCCCGTCTGTCCTAGAAGCTGATGATCACGCAGTCTCGGGACCGCGGGGCGGCAGCCGAGCCCTTCCTACTCAAGGCGACTGCCAAAAGGAGCCTGGAGGAGCTGTTCAGCGCGGCCGGGCAGGATTGCGCGGAAGTGGACGCCATGCTGAGGGAGATTTCCCAGCGCTGCGATGAAGCGCTGCAGAGCCGTGATCCCAAGCGGCTCCGGCTACAGCCAGAGTCCGCGAGTGTGGCCCGCAGGGCGGGGAACCTGCACGGCGCCTTCCGGGGGCTGCGCACGGACTGCAGCCGGGGCGCGCTGAACCTGAGCCGCAGTGAGCTGGAGGAGGGCGGCTCCTTCAGCACCCCAATCCGCAGCCACAGCACCATCCGCACCCTCGCTTTCCCCCAGGGCAACGCCTTCACCATTCGGACAGCCAGCGGGGGTTACAAATTCCGCTGGGTCCCCAGCTGAGCTGGGATGTGGTCCCCCAATAATCGCCGTGCATCCTGACTGCCGCGCCTGGAGACTGACCCGGAGTAGCTGAACTGTTTCCTAAACCGGGCGTCTCAGCACTCCCCTGCAGGGCGAACGGCGCCTTGAACCCCCCACCCCCGGAACAAATCTCCGTACTGACGCGCTGTAAAGTTCTGGTGCAATATACTTCCTTCCTTTTTCACAGTGAAAGTGTGAGTGTGAGTGTGTGTGCGTGTGTGTGTGTGTGTAGATATACATACATGTCGCTGTCAATTTTAAAAGTATTTTTAGCAGCTTGAATTATGTACTTTTAGAGGTGGAAGGGACTTAGAATCCATTTAGCTATTTTATAATTACATGAAGCCCTGGCTTTATAAGAAGGAAAAGGAGGATCTAAGAGGTTGTCATTGTTCACAATCAGAAGCAGTCCTGGGAACCTCCCGTCGCTCTCACCGGTCATTTAGGCAGCTCAGGCCCAGAAGACGGTCCTGGGCTCCCCTGGTACTCTGGAGAGACAATTTCGTTACTACTGAAAATTTTACTCTGCTTGCCAGAATAAAAAATTAGGAGAGGTAGCCTAAATACTTGCTTTAGGACACTAATGTAGAGAGAAATGCCGATTCTCAGAGGCAGTGGCTTATTGACAAATAGGTGCTAAACACATTGATTTGTATTGATCATTCATATTATTTTGTAAGACTTGTGGTAAATGTTCATATTAATTTTTATATACAGTTTCCTCTAAACAGAATAACCACACAAAAAAGGAAACTGTTAATAAGAAACATAAGTTGTTTTAAGAAAAATGGCATCGTCTACACAAAATAAGTGTTCGTATTTTTGGCCAGAAACCAAGTCTGAAAATTTCGATAAAAGTAAAACTATCTGTTTGAATTGCAGGCCTAAACCGGGGGTGCACATTCATGTATGTGTGTGTCTGTATGTGTGTGTGTGTATGTGTGTGTGTGTGTATGTATATGCTTAATCTTCTAAGGAAAACTTACATATTATATAGTGACTTCACTTTGACTTTTCTTCTGTTCATTTTTGTGTGGGGTCCCTTCTTCTACTGTGTGAGTAGCATATGTCAAGCAGTGATTTATTCCAGCCTCCACAGTTCTTAACATGAGGGCTACTTCTTGCATTTGGGGGCTCAGTGGGCAAGTTTGCAACCCTGTTACAAAGCATTACTGGTTCTTCCACCTGAGTGGAGATATCAGGTAACAGGTGAGCTGGGCAGGGTGGCAGAACCTGCTCCTCCAGTTTGTCCTGTGTACTGTTATCTGTATTTAAATAGCCAATTATAAAGCAAAAAAAAAAAAAAAGTTATAAAATAGACCACACTTCCTCATATTTTGTCTAACAAATAAACTTAAAAAATACACTAGATAGCTCAGAATTCTTCTTATCAGTTCAAATATAAAGTTAACACATTCAGAACTAGAAAAAAACAAAACAAAACAAAATGAAAATCCTTAACTTGGTCCAAGAACTAAATAATAAGCTTGTCAAAAGTTCTTTTCCTCTCTCCTCCTCAATTAGTAGTTTCATACTGCATTAGCTTCAATAACTGAAAAGTTAAAAAAAATTGTATGTAATTTTTTGTCTTATACATAGATTTTAAAAGATTGCATTATTTATTGCCATTCAGATTACAGACCTATAATTCTATGTCAGACATTGGCAACTCTAACTCTTTAAGTATTTTCCATTTCTAGAGGGCAGGGTGTTGTGAGGAGAAGCTCTCCTGTGAACTAATAGCACAAATCACCAACTTTGCATTACTTAGCAGTAGTTGAGTTTAAAAAAATTTAAATTTATTCATTCAACAGATATTTATTGGATGTTACTGACAGTCTCAGTAATGCAGATACAAAAACAAAACAAAGCAAAAACAAACAAAAAACAGTGATAAAACAAAACAAAGATCCTACACTCATGGATCTTTCTCCTGGGAAGAGATAAATACTAAACAAACATGTAAGTGCTATGAAGAAAATGAAGAACAGTAAGGATAGTGTCTTAGCTTGGGCTGCTATAACAAACTACCAATGACTGGTGGTTTAAGCAACAGACATTTATTTCTCACAATTCTGGGTGCTGTGAAGTCCAAGTTCACAGTGCCAGCATGGTTGGGCTGTGATGAGGGCCCCCTTCCTGATTTGCGGATAGCCACCTTCTTGCTGCATCTTCAGCTGGCAGGGAGAGAGAGGGCTCTGGTCCTCTTCATATAAGGACACTAATCCCATAGTGGAGGCTCCACTCTCGTTATCTCAAAGGCCCCACCTCCAAATGCCATCACATTGGGGGTGGGGCACAAACATTCAATTTTTATCAGATAGATACTGTTAGGAGCAGGTGATCTACTTAGATAGGGTGTCTGGTCAGAGAAGTCCCCTCTGATAAAGTGATATTTGAGAAGTGACCTAAGACAGTGAGGAAGTAATCCTTATGGACGTCTGAAGGAAGAGCATTCCAGGCAGAGGGAACAAGAAGTGCAAAGATTGTGTGTGTGTGTGTAGGGTGTGCCTGACTGAGAATAACAAGGAGGCTAATGTGGCTAGGGTTGAGTGAATGGGGGAGAAAATGAGGACGCTGGGTAGTTACAGTCTCTCTAGGCCTTGCTGAGAACTTCAGCTTTATTCTGAGTGAGGAGGGAAGCCATTAGAGGTTTTCAACTGAGGGGGTCATATAATCATACTTAAATTTTAAAGGGAGTATTCTAGTTTCTTTGGGAGAGTTGTGTATGTGTGTGGGGGTGGGCATGAAGAAACAAGGGTAGAAACAGAGAAACCCATTTGAAGACTACTGAAATAATTCAGGCAAAGGATAATTATAATTTGTACCAAGGTGGCTATAGTAGGCAGAATAATGGCCCCCCAAAATGTTCATGTTCTAATTCCTGGATATTTGAGTTTGGAGTTCAGGGGAAAAATTGGGGTGGGAGATATCAGTCTATGTCTGGCATTTAAGTCTACGCAAAAGGATTAGATCCCCTTGGGAGTGACTGTACAATAAATGGAGAAGTCTGAGGATAAGCTCTGGGCACCCCATGGTGATGAGGAAGAACTTTCTGTTTAAAAAATTGGTGGATATGTGAAATTCTTATTAGCAAGTATCTATCATTTTTATCTAAAGCAGGTACAGGTTATAGAAATGGTTCTTTAAATCAAATGAATCCAATGACATATATAATTGCTATTTGAAAGAAGACATGAAATGTAATTTGAAAACTGACAGGGATATTAGAGGTCATTAGACTATCTAATATGAAAGCTAAAGAACTCTACACAGTGGGATTTGGAGTTCTGCTTTCAGTCTTCCTGTTTAAAAAACAACAACAACAACAAAAAAGAGATGAGATGCTTTCTTCTCTTAAGGTGTCTAAAAATTTACTGTATAAAATGGGTGGCCTCTTATATAGGTGTTCTATTTTTAGACCTTGTCTTAGTTTAGATCATTTTATGGAATCTCAGACAAATATCAAAGAGTCAAGAAAATTTTTTCAAAAAGGAGTCTTGGAAATCAGTTTCAAAACAACTTTGTAAATTAAGATAGTATATAGGTTAAACCCTAGAAGCTCTAAGTACATAAATAAAGATTTCTCTGTGAGAGAACAATTCAGATAAAGGAAATAAATTGAGAAATAATTATTAAGCACAATAAGGATGACATTATCAAAAATATAATAACTACTGCAATTAATGGTAGTTTTATAGGACAGTTCTTCATTTTGTTTGTTTTCACTCTTAGAAAGATGAAGAATGGAGAGCAGATGGCAGTTTGCATTTGGGGAATTTCCCCACACTGTTGTGATGACCTCTGGGAAAAGAGAATGTGAGAGTCATACTGAATATGTTTTGCTTTCTCTTGTACTGTTTTGAGTAAATGGATTGGAAATAAGCAAGACCAAATATAATAAATTAGACCCTTGATTTTCTAAGAGAGTCTCAGGAGAACACATGCCAATGACACAGAGTTCTAGCTTGTGACGCATGGGGAAGGTGGAGTAGTGTGGACAGGCCTGGTTACAATAGAAGGGAGCAGGGTACCCAAGAATGGAGCCATGCTGACCAGAGCCTCTGACTTCTCCCGTGGAATAAGCATTTGCAGTGGAATAAGCATCAGCAGGTGAGCCCGGTTCAAGAGGAGTCACTCATGTAGTATCCATCTTCCCTCACATTTATCATGAGGGCCAATGTCTAGGGCAGGGGTCTCCAAACTTTTCAGCCCGCGGGCCGCATTAACTATCAAACAGCAGTTTGGGGGCCGACTACACACTCGAGGTCCAAATAAAAAAGAATCAAAACATAGATATTGTTTTTATTTATTTAATATTATTTTATTCAGATAAAAAGGTCTCCATGGGCTGGATGAGAGGGCCTCGAGGGCCGCATCCGGCCCGCGGGCCATAGTTTGGAGACCCCTGGTCTAGAATATGAGAGGATGCTCCCTTGGAATAAAGATAGGATAGTCAGAGCAGAGAGTAATTTGGGGAAACCTGTCTATGGGTGTTTTCCACACATAGGTGTCTTCACATGCCTAATTTTGTCATGTTCCATAAAGCCCTATGCTGAGGCCAAAACGTCATGCTTCTCACCTGTGACACATATTTCAGCCCATAGCATCTTCTTGAGGTGGATACAGTAATGGGGAAACCAGGATGGCTCAGCAGATTGAGCACTCACTTTGTAGCCCTGAGGACTGAGGATTGAGTCCTGGCCCCGACCTATGCAGAACCATATGCTGAGCTGGGGCGTGCTTCCCACTCAGGAGGCCCCCAGACCAGTTCCTGCTCTGCACAGCCCTCGCCCACCTGTGTGGAATGAAATTATGTTGAAAGCTGATGATGCACAACTAAGGAGATTGCTCTGGGCCCTCCCTCTTCTGTCTCTCTCTATGTCTCTGTCTCTGTCAAAAACAATAAAATAAATCTTAAAAAAAAAAAAAGGTGAACACAGTAGATTAAGAGGTTAGAGAGTCAATCATATGATCTAGGATCACCCAGCCAGTGATTCTCATTACATTTTACTACAAATAATTTTTAGTTCTTTAAATATTATTATACTGCCTTTGTTCTACTTTGAATTTTAAAATAGGTTTTATTTTCAACACATAACAGTAAGTTGAGATAGAATCTGCTAACATTTGGTTCAGCTGCTAATGATACTGTCAATGAACAAGACTTTATCTCTCTGCTTTATCCCCCTCTCCTCCCAACTTGTTAGCCTTTTATCCTCATGCTCAGTGTTTCACAATTGCAAGGTTGTGGTTGTAGTTCCAAGAAAAAGAAGGGGATGAGGCTTCATGGACTACTTCTGTCACTTTGATTAGGGAAGCAGAAAAGCTCTCCTAGAAACCCTTCAGCAGGGCTTCCACTCAAGTCTCATAGCCAGACCTGAGTCACATAGTTACCCTTACTTGCAAAGTAGTCTGGGAACCCAGTTTCTCATTCCTCTAGCCATTATAGTGGGAAGTGGGCAAGAGAGAGGGAAGTTGGAAAAAGCACTTGTACTGTCCAGCTAATAAAGTCCGTCACAAAAGTTTGGTTGGTTTCAGTAATGTAGGGAAGCCTGAGGGAAAAGACAAGAGGATGTGACCCTCAGACTCAACCTCAGAGTTTGGCTTCCCCAGCAGGCAGTGAGGTGGGTTTCCCTTCTCAGAGTTGGCCCAGGGTAGTTTGGGGCTTCCCGTGGGGGACTGTAAGAGAAGGAGGCAGGGAAGCTGGATGGCTCAGTGGGTTAAGTGCTCCCTTTGAAGCCCCAGGGACTGAGGATCAAATCCCGGCCCTGGTCGTGTGGACCCATATGCTGAACTGGGGTGTGCTTCCCATGCGGGAGGCCCCCAATTCAGTTCCTGGCCCCCTGTTTGGACCCTGGCTTGAGGGGCTATGACTCCCATGCAGGAGGCCCCCAGCCCAGTTCCTGCCCTGAGCAGCCCCCGCCCACCTGTGTGGAACAAACCACGTAGAAAACTGATGATGTACAACTATGGAGACTGCTCTGGGCCCTCCCCACTTCTCTCTGTCTGTCTGTCTCTCTCTCTCTGGCTCTGTCAAAAATTTTTGTTTTAAATCTTTAGAAAAAGAGAGAAGGAGGCACTCATCATGGTGTTGCAGCTCGAGCCAGAGGCCTGGGTATGTGATGAGAGTAGTCTGAGTATGGGAGCCTCTGAGAATAAGATGAAGGAAATGGTTGCTACCCTAGTTAGATTCTCCTTAATGAGTTTTCACCTTCATCTTTTAGCTAATAAAATAAAATAGAAATAGAAATGTTATACATGCTCATTGTAAAATAATTCAGACTAACAGAAAGTGCTACAAAGTTAACAATAGTGGCAATCCTACCATTCAAAGATACTATTATGAACATTTAGGTGTATTTTTTTTCCAGAAAAATATTATGTAGTTATATACAAAGGCTGTCCAGAAAAAATCCAGCCATAAATGCCTCTATTTTTCATATTACATGGCTGAATACTTTCTGGACTGCCCTCATACATATGGAATGCACATGTACAAAGGCAGGCTGATAAATTTTGCCTCCATTTAAATAGAAAATGAATTCAGAAAGAAATTTTAGTGAAATAAAAAAGAAATATACCTACATTATTTATTTTCCAAACTGCATAATTTTTTTTTTTTTTATGAAATTACAGCATACCCTTCACCAATACCCTTCCACCAATGCTACACTGGTTTTTGAAGTCTGTCCTTTAAAAAAATCAGTGTTTTGTATTTGAAACCATTTCCTTACTGCAGACTTTACCTTTTCATCACAGCTAAACTGCCCTATCCAGCGTCTTACTGTCCTCACATCAACACACTGATCACAAGGAATGGCTTGCATTCATCTGTGAATTTCAATTGGAGAAATATTTTCTGCTGTTAAGAATTCAATAACAGCACACTGTTTGAACTGAATGTCTAAACACTCTTTCATTTCAATATGCACTGGGTGAAAAATGTAAGCATCTGTGTGTGCAAGGTCAAGAATGATGGAGGGGAGATACCATGTGATTACACAGAACTGATTATATCCAGATATGTCTAATGTAACAACAACAACAACAACAAATTACAGTGGAGGCAAAATTTATCAGCCTTCCCTTGTATGGTTGTATCTGGGTATGTTTAAAACTTGGATTCTTTATACATATTATTATTGAATAGCAACAATTGACCATTTATAGCAATGGTCAGGGGTTCAGGAGTCACAGGAGATGGATGGGTTCCTATCCTGACCCTGCTGTGATGGGCCAGCTGGGTGACTTGCATTGTGAGTGGGCCTCATTCTTCACCTTTGAAACGAGATAATAGATGTTGAGAGGATTGAACAAGGTGATGCATCTCAAATGCTTGACCCAGTACCTGTTACCTGATAAACAGTGAATGTATGCTATCTACTTGTATTAAGTTTTCTAACGCTGTTATAACAAATTACCGTCAATTTAGTGGCTCAAAACAACACAAATTCATTATGGCACAGTTCTTTTGTTCAGAAGTCTGGATGGGCTCAGCTGTATTCTTTGCTTTGGGTTTCTTGGAAATCAGGGTATGGCCTGGGCTCTGGTGGAGAGGCTCTGTGAAGACCACGTTTCCAAGCTCAGTCCAGTTGTTGAATCTAGTTCCTTGGGCTTGTGGGATGAGGGTCCCTGTTTCCTGGCTTACTGCACGCCGAGGTCTTGTCTTTGCTCCTAGAGACATTGCTCTGGTCCTTGTACTTGGGCCCCTACATTTCAAAGCCAGAAAAATGTGTCAAATCTTTTTCACACTGAAATCTCATGGACTTCCTCTTCTGCCGGATCTATCTCTTGCCTCCAACTGGAGAAAATTGCCCCAAAGTAAAACTATGCCTGAGTTAGATGTCAAAAGTGTAGGCAGAGGTTATCTGGAGAGCAAAAATGGTGTCCTTTCTTACAGCTATATTCTGGAGCCTACTTGTCAAATGAAGGAAATTCAGAGAGCAGCTTTATTTATAAGTGCTAGAAGACATCCACATCAGTTTCTTAACACTCCTAGACAATTATAGGAAAGCAATCTGGAAATAGGGAAGTAAATCCTGTTCCTGTTTCCCAGTGAAAGTCCTTGCCTCATGGTACCTCTGACTGAATTATAAGGATGGTTTCCCAGGTCCTGGAGGCCTCTTGGTTCTGATGTGCAAAAATTTCTCTGGGGAAAAGATGCCTTGAGTTGAGAAGAGAGCATTTCATGTATATCTCAATGTTTTGGAACTCTGGCTAAGCCTAAATATGCATTATCATGATGTCATCTCTGGCTTAATAAAAATAATTTAAATTTCTACACTTAAAAAAAATTTAGGGGATGCTGGGATAGCAGATTGAGTGCTTGTCTTGCAGCCCTGGGGTCCGAGGATTGAATCCCGGCCCCAGCCCGTGTGGACCCATATGCTGAACTGGAGTGTGCCCCCACTTCGGTTCTCACTGGGTCAAGACCCCAGCCTGGTTCCTGCCATGCGCAACCCTGTCCCCACCTATGGAATGAAACTATGTAGAAAACTAATGACATGCAACTATGGAGACTGCTCTGGGCCCTCCCCCTACTCTCTCTCTGTCAAAAACAATAAAATTAAATCTTAAAATTTCATTGGTTTAATAGAGATTTTATTGCCATCCTAAGTACCTAAAAGATCTTGCTCTAAAAAGTTTCATTCTTATATTAAGGAATGTCATCTTCATCCAGTACCACTGTCTGGAGCAAACTTTGATTCACTTATGATATTTATTGAGGCCCTATATATTATTTATATCTAGCTCTTGATATTTTATTGCTGCTTAAACCTGAAATTAATTTGAGACTATTTGTAATGGAAACTTCCATAAAACAGGGTAGTTAAAATTGATACTGTTAAATCTAAGAAAACCAGCATAGTTAGGGTAGTAATTTGCTTTGATTCAATCATCTCTACATTTATATAGCCTTCCTTAGGCAAACCACCTGCTCAAACTTGCATAACTAACAACTTTTTTCAATATTTACTCTTAGCTGCTTAACAAAATACTAGGTAAATCAGACACAACAATTATTTATATTTATCTGTATTGTACTGATGTAAGGGAAAGGAAACACCACAGATTTACTTAGGATTTATATGGCCAGCCAATTAATACTTAGAAATCGCATTTAGGTATAGGATGTGGAAAATTCAATTATTTCTAAGCTATGCCATGGTTTAAAGCAAATACAAATAGCATGTTCTGTGAGTGATAATAATAGTTTTGAGTACTTGCATAAGATAACGCCTAACTTCCAAGGTTTCAGGGCTTGGCTTTCAGTTGTTCCTTTAAAATAGAAATTCCTAATGTAGAAGATACCTCTTGGGGTTGCTTCCAAACTCATCATGATTACCCTTTTTCTGGGAAGTGACCTGCGTACACAGGGTTGGGTCTGTGTAGTTGGGGCTGCTACCACCCTCTTGCCCTCATCATTCTTATCACCACTGAAGGCTGACGGAGCCAGGACGTTCTTCTTCAAAAACAGATTTATTGAGATATAATTCACATATATAATTCACTCATTTAAAATGTACAACTCAATGCTTTTTAGTATAGTCACAGGGTTTTTACAATCACCCCCACAACTTAATTTTTTTTTTTAAATTTATTTTTATGTATTTATTTTTTGACAGAGAGAAATACAGAGACAGAGACAGAGAACTGAACTGGGGGAGCTCCCAGTTCTGCATATGGTTCCGCACGGGCTGGGGCCAGGATTCGATCCACGGCCCCCCCACAACCTAATTTTAAAATATATTTTTGTCTCCTCTATAATGAATCCTGTACCCTACTAGCTTTCGCTTCTCGTTCTTCTCTTCTATCCTCCAGCTCTAGGCAATCACTAATTTATTTTCTGTCTCTATAGACTTGCTTCTTTTGGACCTTTCACATAAATCGTATAATATGTGGGGTTTCTTTTTTTATGTGACTAGGTTCTTTCACTTACCATGTTTTCAAAGTTTATCCATCAATATACTTCATTCCTTTTTATTGCCAAATAACATTCCAAATAATTTTTGAGTTGCTTCCACTTTTTTTTGGCTACTATAAAAATATTGCTATGAACATTCATGTACAAGTTTCTTTTGTTATTGTTTTTTGAATGTTTTTGTTTTATTTTTGTAGGCACATATTTTCATTTCTCTTGGGTATATACCTAGGAGTGGAATAGCTGGATCACAAGGTACAGCAGTGTTTAACATTGGAATTGCTGAACTGTTTCCCATGCAGCTGCACAATTTCACATTCCCACCAACTGTGTACAAACCAAAATTAATCTTTACCTAAAAGTAGATATTGTCTGCTATTTGAAAACACCACATGTTACTTCTGAACTGGAAGGGTTAATCTAAATGTCTCATCTTCCCCACAAATTTTTAGATTTTACAAAAATGTTAAGGAGTATGAAACCATAAAATAAGAGCATAAAATCTTAGAAAACAAGAAAGCATGATATAACTCATGTAAAGTGAGACTTAAGAATCATATTGTATTTTTCCTTTGCTTTTTGACTAAATCAGGAAACTAAGCAAACATGAATAAAAGTAGTATATTCATCCCAATTTATATATTTTATTTATTTAAAAAATACATTTTTAGGGGAAGCTGGGATGGCTCAGCGGGTTAAGCACTCGCCTTGCACCCTGAGGACTGAGGATTGAGTCCCGGCTCCAGCCCCATATGCTGAACTGGGGGTGTGCTTCCCATGGGGGAGGACCTCAGTTCAGTTCTTGCCCCCCAGTTGGGCCCCTGACTCAAGGGGGCGTGCCTCCCATGCAGGAGGCCCCCAGCCCAGTTCCCACTCTGCGCAGCCCCCATCCACCTGTGTGGAACAAAACCATGTTGAAAACTGATGATGTACAACTATGGAGACTGCTCTGGGCCCTCCCCCATCTCTCTGTCTCTCTCTGCCTCTGTCTCTGTCAAAAACAATAAATCTTAAAAAAAAAATACATTTTTAAACTTCTATAACAGTGATATATGTTTATTGTAGAAAAAGTAAAGCCAGACATTTAGTAATTTATTAGTTTAACTAATATATACTGAACACCTATTACATGCTAGGTATATATTTGGTAAATAAAACAAACTTGGATCTGCCCATGCAGAGCTTAGAAGCTAGGAAAGGAGGCAGGCAATGAACAGTAAACATAAATGTGTAATTTAAAATTAGAATTTTGATGAAGAAAGAGATAAGAGTTAAAGAATAAAAGTGGAGAATCCACTTACATAAGGATGCTTAGGAACTGTGTCTATGAGAAAGAAATTTTAAGTATTAAATTTGAAATTCTATCAAAGCAATACATACTAGGGCTGTCCGGAAAAAAATTCAGCCATTGTCAATATAACAAGAACAGTTACATGTCTGGATACTTCCTGGACAATCCCCGCACACATGGTTAAAAATCAAATAATAGAGAACTTACGTGAAGACTAGTTATCAGCCTCTCCTCTTATTCCCATCTCCATCCACACCACTCACCAGATGCAGACAATGATCACTTTTGCTAGTTGCTGCCATGTCTGAATCACAGTGGTTTCAACACTGATTCTCATTAGAATCAACTGAGAAGATTTGAAAAGGGTACCAAACGTGTGGGCCACATCTGCAAAGATTCTGCTTTAACTAATTGTGATGGCATCAACATCAAATTCTGCTTTAGCTAGAGACCATACTTTATATAGTTTTGATATTTTTAGTTTCAGGGGCCTCTGGGACAACATCAAGCATACCAACATTCACATCGTAGGGGTAACCAGAAGGAGAAGAGAAAGAACCTACTGGTATTTGAAGAAATAAGGACAGAAAACTTCTCCAGGAAGTGCAGAAAGTTTCAAACAAGATGAGGCCCTCACCAAGACAAATCATAATTAAAATGCCAAATGTTAAAGACAAAAAGAGAATCTTAAAAGCCACAAGAGAAAAGCAGTTAGTTACCTACAAGGGAGCTCTGATAAGACTGTCAGATGATTTCTCAATAGAAACTTTGCAGGCCAGAAGGGATTGGCATGAAATATTCAAAGTGATGAAAAGCAAGGAACTATAACCAAGGCTATCATTTAGAATTGAAGAACAGATAAAGATCTTCCCAGACCAAAAAGAAAAAAAAAAAGAGCCAAAGGAATTAATCATCATTAAACCAGTATTACAAGGAATCTTAGAGGGACTGCTTTCAGCAAAAAAAAAAAAAAAAAAAAAAAAAAAAAAAAAAAAAAAAAAAAAAAAAAAAAAAAAAAAAAAAAAAAAAAAAAAAAAAAAAAAAAAAAAAAAAAAAAAAAAAAAAAAAAAAATATGAATAATGAAATGGCAATAACCATGTATCTATCAATAATTACTTAAAATGTAAATGAATTAAATGCTCCAATCAAGATAGGGTGGATAAATAGATGAGAAAAAAAGATCCTTACATATGCTGCCTACAAGAGACTCACTTCAGATCAAAAGACACACACAGACTGAAAGTAAAGAGATAAAAAAAGATATTTCATGAAAATAGAAACAGTAACAAAAAAACTGGGGTAACAATTCTTATACCAGACAAAATAGACTTTAAAACAAAGGCTAGACCACCAGGCAAAGAAGGACTCAGTGCTGCCACTTTTGGATATTTATTTGAAGCAAACCAAAATGCTACTTCGAGGAGACATGTGCATCATTACAGCATTGTTTACAATGGCCAAGATGTGGAGGCAGGAATGCCAGGATAGTTCAGTGGGCTGAGTACTTGTCTTGCAGCCCCAGGGTCCAAGGATCGAATCCTGATGCTGGCCTGTGTAGACTCATTTGATGAACTGGGATGAGCTTACCATGCGGTAGGCCCCTGGTTAGGCTCCTGCCCCAGATGTGCTTTTCATGTGAGAGGACCCCTGCCTGGTTTCTGCCCTGTGTAGCCCTGCGCCCACCTGTGGAATGAAACTGTTGAAAACTAATGATGTACAACTATGGAGACTGCTCTGGGCCCTCCCCCTTCTCTCTGTCTCTCTCTGTCAAAAACAATAATAAATAAATCTTAAAAAAATTATTAAAAAAAAAAAAGATGTGGAGGCAGCCTGATGTCCACTGATAAATGAATAGATAGAGTAGGGGGTACACGTATACAATGGAATATTGCTCGGCCATAGAGGGGAGTGGGTTCTTGCCATCTGCAGTAGCATGGATGGACTTGGAGGGTATTGTGCTGAGTAGAATATGTCAGACAGAGAAAGACAGATGCAATGTGGTTTTGCTTATGCAGAATCTAAAGAACAAAATAAATAAACAAAGCAGAAACAAACTGACAGGTACAGAGAGAATTTTGATGGTTTCCAGATGGGAGGAGGGTTGGGGTGGGTAGGTGAAAAAGGGGAATGGATTAAGAAGTACAAATTGGTTGTTACAAAGTAGACATGAGGTTGTAGGGTATAGCATAAGGAATATATTCAATAATATTGTGATAAGTATGGTGTCAGACGGGTACTAGATTTATTGGGGTGATAAGATGGTAGGGGAGGTGGCGAACAGGGCGACAAAGGTGAAAGTTGATTAAACAGTACAAATTGTTGACTACAAAATAGTCATGGGGATGGTAAAGCAAAGCATAGGAAATAGTCAATAATATGGTAATAACTATGTATAGTGCCAGGTGGGTACTAGGCTAGTCAGGGGGTCACTTCTTAAATTATATAAATGTCTAACCACTATGCTGTACATCTGAAGCTAATATAAAATAATATGAAATGTAAACTGTAATTGAAAATTAAAAAAAACGAGGTAAGGTGGAGAAACACAAAAGGTTCAAATTTCTAGGCATAAAACAAGTCATGGGGATGTAAAGTACAGAATAGTTAATATAGTCAATAATAATGTGATAGCATGGTACATTGTCAGATGGTTGCTGGACTTATGGTGATCACTTCATTAGGTATATAAATGATTAATAACTATGGTGTACACCTAATATATATATATATATATATATATATATATTATACATATAACTAATACAACATACATATATACATACAACTAATATAATGTTGTATGTTAACTATAGTTTAATAAACATGTTTTAAAAAAGATTTTGACCTTCTGAAGCTACTGACATTTGTTTAAGGACCTGGCTTATGGACTAAACTGGTGACTATACCACATACTTGCATATTGAAAAAAAAAGTGTATTCTGAAGTTATTGAGTATAGTCTCCTTTAAATATCAAATAGACTAAGATGCTTGATATTGTTCAGATCATCTATATTCTTACTTTTATTTCGTCTTATCAAATACTATTAAAATCCTCAACTACAATTGTGGAGTTGTGTATTTTTGCCCTTTTGTTCTGTAATTGCTTCATGTATTATGAACCCCTATTATTAGGCACACATACATAATATTATATATTTTTTAAAGAATTGGCCCTTTCTATCATTTTGGAGTCTCTCTGTCGATAGTCATATCCTTTTCTTGAAGTCTATTTTACCTGATATTTTGTCCTATTACCCCTCTACTGAGATTTATCTAATGCTTTTCTCATGATCAGAGTGGGGTTATGTGATTTTGGGGGGGGAGGGGGGAGGGGATCATAAAGGTAAAGTGAAAATTTTGTCATATCATGCAAGGGTATATTCTTTCAACACGATTCATGTCTGTTGATGTTGACTTTGATCACCTGGTTAATGGTAGTGTTGTCAGGTTTCTCCACCATAAAGGCACTCCTCCCTCTCCCATGAAAGTTTACTCTGTGTAGCCCACATATAAGAAATGCAGTGTCATGTTTCCCTTCCTTTTGGATGGAGTATCTACATAAGTTATGAACTATTACTTGGAGTTCTTCTGCATGGGAAATTCATCTCTTTTCCCATCGTAATGCTTATATCTGTCTCTCCATCTATCTATCGTGTATCTGTTCATCCATTTTATCATCTATCGGCTCTTTTTCCTTTTCAAGTTAAAGAAAATAGTAAAAACTATTTTGCTGTATAAGACTTGATATTATTTCTTTTTTTTTTCTCATGAATTTTAACTTTACTTTTTTTCAAAATTCTTTTTATTAATTCCAGGTGTATGGAGCAGCATAGTGATTAGACATTTCTATACCTCACACAGTGTTAACCCCAATACGTCTATCACCCATCAGACACTGTACATAGTTACTATAATATTATTGACTATGTTTCCTATGTTGTATTTTATATCCCGTAACTATTTTTTAAATCATAGTTGACATTCAATATTACTATATAATAGTTTTAGGTATATAGCACAGTGGTTAGGCATGTATATAATTTAGAAAGTGATCCCCCCAATAAATCTAGTACCCTCATGATAATAGTTTTAAAAATATTTTTGACTATCTTTCCCATCCCTGTGACGATTTTGTAACTACCAATTTGTACTTCCTAATTCCTTGACCTTTCTCACTCATTCCCCCAACACCCCTCCCATCTAGCAACCATCGGTTTGTTCTTTGTGTCTATGAGTTTATACCTGTTTCGTTGAGTCTGGTTAAAGGTTTATTAATTTTATCTTTTCAAAGAACCAGGTCTTCATTTCATTGATCTTGGGTGTGTATGTGTGTGTGTTAGCTTCTATTTTGTTTCTTTCCACTCTGATCTTTATTATTTCCTTTCTTCTACTCACTTTGGGCTTTGCTTGCTGTTCTTTTTCCAGTTTCCTTAGGTGTAAAGATAGACTGTTTATTTGAGATTTTTCTTGTTTCTTTAGGTAGGCCTGCAAATCTATGAATTTCCTTTTTAGGACTATGTTTGCTGTGTCCCATAGATTTAGAGTTGTATATTTCTTCTCATTTGTCTCAAGGTATTTTTTGATAATTCCCTTGATCTTGTTGTTGACCCATTCATTATTTAGTCCTATGTAATTTAGCCTCCACGTGTTCATGTGTTTCTCAGTTTTTTTTTCTTGTAATTGATTTCTAGTTTCATACCATTGTGTCAGAGAGAATGCTTGTTATGATTTCACAATCTTCTTAAATTTTTTGAAACTTGTTTTGAGGCCTAACTTGTGGTCTGTCTTGGAAAATGTTCTGTGTGCACTTGAAAAGAATGTGTACTCTGTTGCTTTGGAGTAAAGTGCTCTAAAAATACCAATTAAATCTATCTGGTCTAGTGTGTCATTTAAGGCCACTGCTTCCTTGTTGATTTTCAGTCTGAAAGATCTGTCCACTGGTGTCAATGGGTTGTTAAAGTCCCCTTCAATGACTGTGTTATGTCAACTTCTTAATTTATGTCAATCAATATTTGTTTTTTATATTTCGATGCTCCTATGTTGAGTGCATAAATGTTTACTAGGGTTATGTCCTCTTGTTGGAGTAATCCCTTTATCATTATATAATGTCCTTTGTCTCTTATTATGGTCTTTGTTTTAAAGACTATTTTGTCTGATGTTAGTATAACTAACCCAGTTTTTCTTGATTTCCATTTCCATGAAAAATTTTTTCCACCCTCTTACTTTCAGTTTATGTGTGTTTTTCAATATGAGCTGGGTCTCTTGTTGACAGCAGATGTTTGGCTCTTATTTTCTTATCTATTCAGCTACCCTATGTCTTCTGATTGGAGCATTTAATCAATTTACATTTAAAGTGGGTATTGATAGGTACATAGTTATTGTTATATTATTGTTTATATTTTTGATCTTCTTTTGTTTGTTGTTTGTTTTCCCCTTCTTCTTAAAGAAGTCCCTTTAACATTTCTTATAATACTGGTTTGGGGGAAGCTGGGATGGCTCAGTGGGTTAAGTGCTCGCTTTGCAGCCCCAGGGCCCAAGGATCGAATCCCGGCCCTGACCCAGGTGGACCCACATGCTGAACTGGGGAATGCCCCCAGTTCAGTTCTTGCTGGGGCCTATGCTGGAGGCTCCCGGCCCAGTTCCTGCCCTGTGCAGCCCCGCACCCACCTGTGGAGTGAAACCATATGGAAAACTAATGCTGTTAACTATGGAGACTGCTCTGGGCCCTCCCCGTTCTCTCTGTCTCTCTCTGTCTGTCTCTCTGTAAAAAAACAATAAAAATAAATCTTTAAATTACTGGTTTGGTGGTAATGGACTCCTTTAGCTTTTTCTTTTCTGAGAAGCTCTTTATCTCTCTTTTAATTTTAAAGATTTATTTTTATTGTTTTTTTGATAGAGAGAGAGAGAGAGGCAGACAGAGACAAAGAGAAGGGGGAGTGGCCAGAGCAGTCTCCATAGCTGTATGTCATTAGTTTTCAATATATTTTACTCCATAGGTGGGCACGGGGCTACACAGGGCAGGAACTGGGCAGGGGGCCTCCTGCATAGGCCCTGGCAAGAACTGAAATGGGGGGACACCTCAGTTCAGCATATGGGTTCGCCTGGGCTGGGATCAGGATTTGATCCTGCAACCCCTGTGCTGCAAAGAGAGCACTCACCCTGCTGAGCCATCCCAGCATCCTCCTTTCTCCTTCAATGTTAAATGATAGCCTTGCTGGGTAGAGTCATCTTGATTACAGGCCCTTGCTCTTAATCACTTTGAATATTTCCTGCTACTCCCTTCTGTTGAGAAATCATCTGACAGTCTATAGGTGCTCCCTTGTAAGTAGTTGTCTTTCTCTTGCTGCTTTTAGTGGACTCAGTATTATTTCTAAATCTAAACTGACAGGTCTTTTCTTTGTCTATGCAAAATTTAACTGACCAGAATAATGTTCATTTTGTTTGCTTTTATTTTTACTAATATTTGGCCTTTACTTAAAATTTTACAATAAGATAAGATTCTTGATACCTCTTTGTTATTTGCAATATTTTAGTCTATGTATTAACTTTATTACCTCATTTTACAGATGAACAAAATGTATAAATGCCATTATTAAGTTTTTGTGACAAATCAGTGAATGAGCTATCTTTACAACTGACTTCTGGTTTTGCTTCCAGGTCATTGGTTGGTTATCTCTTTGTAAATTTTAGGACTTTTAAGAAAAAAACTTTTTCCTATTTGTTTCTTGCTTTTAGTCTTCTAGTTTGATAATGAGTGTTAAACATACTTTAGACTGGAGAGGAGAAATTAAAGCTAGGTTTTTCTGTAATGCTTCGGAAACCACCAATTACCAACAACAACAACAACAAAATCAGAATGTTACTTTGAGAGCAAAATGAACACCAGTATTGCAGAAAGTGTAAAGCTTCAATTCCAATAACAAATAAAGAACTTCCAGGTGTTACCCCTTAGAGAAACTTTGGCTTTAAAGTTCTTTTGTTTCTGAATTGAAAGTGAGACATGTTTACATTTAAATTTGGAAAGTTTGGTTGATACCTATTCTTAAAAGTAAACACTTCATAGAAAGTGGTTTAAACATATTGCATGTATACCAGGAATGGAGAGCTTTGCTACGTGGAGAGAAGAGTAAGTGGAAGAGAGCTTGGTGTGAAAAGTAACGTTGAAGAAATGGAGCTGTGTTAACTGTACTATTATAAAAAATTTTAAATGAATTCAAAGTCATTACATGAATAATGAAAGCAGCTATATTATAGAAAAATCTTATATAATTATGGTATAAAGAAATTTGAACTAAAGGCCACATCTACAATAGGAGAATGACATTTGCATCTGAGTTTAGTGTTGAAGGAATTTATTCGAGAAGTATTTTATATTCTGAACCAAGAACTTAAAACTAGCTACACAATAGCACAAAATATGTAACAGATTCATTCTAGAGGAAAACATTTTTATAGCTAGATTGGAAGCCTATCAACTAAATGGAACTAGTAGATCAAACAAGAGTAAAAATTTAATAAGAGTGTCAAAATGTAAAAGTTCAGTTTTTGTTATATAAACAATAATGTTCTTATTCTAGTAAATGTATTTATTGATGATACATTTTTATCAGGCCAGCTTGTGGAATCTATAATATATAATATTGACAGGTGATTTTTGGTTAATTGGGTAAATAGTGGTTTATTAAGAGGTTTTACTGTCTTTTAGCCTAGTCTTGTTTTTGTTTTGGGAGGTACAGTTTTACAGTGAGAAGAATTTGATGGTAAATAATCTTGCCCAGGATGGTATTTATGAATATTTGTTGGCTCTACTCATTTAGAGTGATTCTCCTTAAAATCTCTGAAGAAATTCTTTTACCTTGAGAAGTTACAAGGAAAAAAAAACAAAACTCTTCGAAGAGAATCCATAAATCATCAAATAAAGTATACATAATTTACAAATGAGTATATGTTTGTCTGTCTACAGCAGATAACAAAGGGTCCATTGTCTCAGTGTGTGTTTGCAGTTAACTAGTCATTTCCCTGTAAGATGACAAACCCTGGGCCAAGCTGCTTCATACTTGACCCATACTGTTCTCTTTAAAATCTACCTTTTTGGTATCAATTCTTGGGCCATTTCTGTATTCCCTAATCACCTACACTGGTCCATGTGAAACTGATTAGTTCTCTGGATCTGAATTGATATGCTAATTGCAGGATTTGCAGTCTATTTACAGTTGCTCTGAAGTTCACTGTTTCAGGACTTTCTACCTCAATCAGGGAGACGCCATTCATTATACTCTGTGGTTCTGGCTGTTTCTGTTCTCATTCCCTGTCATGTAAACAGATGTGAAATAGGATATTTTGGTAGTGTGATGTTTCTTAAATTTAAATATATTCTACTTGGAAAGCTTATTAACACTTGTGCATACCTTCTACAAAATTCCTAGTATATTATCACTTGTTGCATAAGAAGAGATTTAATAAATTGCTTTGGCTTTAGAAGAGAATAAAAAAAAATCTTCCAGGCATCAAGGTTACCAGAAATATTCTTTTTTATTATTTAGGAGGTCATGTACTTGGGTAAACTCTTTCTCTGGGTTTGTTTCCTCACTTGAAAAGATAAAAAGAGGCTGGCTACTTATAGATATAATTTTTTTATAATAATAGATAAATTTATAGAAAAGCCTTATGAATTTAAAGATTATTAAGGCTTATTGGAAAGCAGAAGATTCTTTCTCCTTCAAATCAGACTAATGATTGCTGTAAATTGACATTTAAAAATGCTTAATTATCTTGGTTTTATCTTAAAAGGGTTTAATTTTGCCAATGTAAACATTGGAAACACTTTATTTTCGTGAACTAGAATAACTGATAGAGGGGAAAGCCGGGACGGCTCAGCGGGTTGAGCGCTCGCTTTGAGGCCATGAGGACCGAGGATCGAATCCCGGCTCCGGCCCAGGCAGGACCCACGTGCTGAACTGGGGAGTTCCCACAGTTCGGTTCTCAACTGTCTCTGTCTCTGTCTCTCTCTCTGTCAAAAGTAAAATAGAAATAAATATGCACTGAAGACAAAAAGATAATTTCTCTCTATAAATGTGAAAAGATAAAAAAAAAAAAAAAGAATAACTGATAGAAACAAAGATCTAAGGCAAAGAAAAACTGATAAGTTATATTTTGGATTTAAGGCTACTTTTATGTCAAGACAAGTATATATTGTGCAGAATAAAGTTTATATTGTCAATAAATGAAGAAACTGTGGGTGTGTGTGCTATCAATAAGTTCACTTAGATATCAGCAATAGAGGAGAATTTAAACGTAAAGTTGTACAAAGTAAGATTATTCCTATACATGCAAAAAGTGAAATTGAGAATTGAGGCAATTGGTTTTCTAGATGTTTTCAGAAAAAGGAACTTTTGACTTGCAGAATTGCAAAATTAGTTTCAGTTATCTGTTTTACTCTCTATACAAAGAAAGCATCTAAGATATTTTGTAATTAATTTTAACTTATTTATTCTAATTTTTGCTTTTAAATAAAAATATAGGAAATCTGTATATCATTACTGCAGTTCAGGGAATCTTCTCCTAATAAAATGCCTTTATGAGTAAAAACAGGTGGGTATTTTAGGGAACATTTTCAAATTCAGAAGTAGACTTGGTTCATTCAGGAAAGCTAATACTAAGCTAAGGAAGGCTTCCTGCTCTGCCCAGATATATCACCCCTTAAATCTTTTCATTTCACTTAGATACATGGTATAACTTGCCTCTGATTAAAGGTTAATTTGGGTTAATAAGTAGTCACATTAAAAAATATGATTTTTCCCATTATAACAGTAGTATGTGTTTATTGATGCAGTATTAGAAAATAGAGAAAGTAATGACAAATTACCTCTAGTTTCATCTTCTAAATATAATCTTTGTTCACATTTTGGTGAATTTTCTTGTTTTTATAACCATTGGCTTTATTTTCCTCAGAGTTGTGATCATCCAGCCTGTGACATTTTGAATCCTTTGTTCCATGTATTTATGATTAGCTTCCCAGGCCCCTGCCCCTCAGCGCCCCCCCCCCCCCCATGAATAAGCAGCTTCCTTATGATTGGGCCTTCATGATTTAGTGTAATTTTATTATGGTGGGTTGTTTTTCCCCTCCTTCCTACCCAAGGTCATATGCATTTATTTGACAGGCACATTGAAAGTCTCCTTTGTGTCTAAAGGCAAAGAAGGTAGACCTCCTATCCCTTAGGAATTCACAGTCTTCTTGGGAAAAGCTGTATCAACAAATGATTGAGAGTTTTGGATGAAAGAAAAGAAAACAGGTCACTTGGATCCAGGACAGGTCAGGGCAGAGATGTGAAAACCATGATGATTCCATCTCCCAAGGAGATCAGGGAAAAGGTTCCAGAATTGTAGACAGGAGGGTAGTGAAAATAAATTACAAATACAAATTTTCTTAAGTAAAACTAATTCATGGTTTTGCAGTCAGAGTAGTGGTTACCTATAGTGAAGGGAATTGACCAGGGAAAGAGAATGAGGCAACTTTCTGGGGTGGTTACAAGAGGTATACGGTACTAATATTTTAAAATCATCCAGCCGTCCTCAAACTACGGCCTGTGGTCCACATGTGGCCCGCCAAAAACATTTATCCGGCCCACCGGGTGTTTTTGCCACCACTGCCTGTCCTGCTTAGCAGCCGACTCATCCCGGGCCCGCAGTCCAGCCCTCCAAAGGTCTGAGGGACAGTGAACTGGCCCCCTGTTTAAAAAGTTTGAGGACCTCTGAACACTTAAGATTAGTGCACTTTATGTGTGTTATGAATCAGTAAAAAGTAAAAGATTTTCCCTTGTAGGCCTGGCCCTCTGCCCAAGGTAGGAGAGGTTTAGGAAATTTCTGCTTGTTCCTGTCTGTGCTGGACTGTATTGCTCTGTTAACAGGACCCAGAACTCAGGCTTGTAGTAACATCATGGTTTTGCTACATTACAGATTAAAAAAGACATCCGTGGATTAATTTTCAAAGTAAAATACAATTAAAAATTAGTTTTGTAGGAAAGTGTAATTGACTTACAAAAGAACAACAGAAGTGCAATTCAGTGAACATTCATGGAACACCTCTGCTGTGTAAAGAATGATGCATTATGCTGAAAGTCCCCCAAGATAAACGAAAACATGTCCACACAAAAACTGTTGCATGAATGTTTATAGCAGCATTTTCATAATAGTCAAAAGGTGGAAACAACCCTGAATATCTATTACCTCATGGATTAAAAAATGTAGTATGTCTGTGCAATAAAATATTATTCAGTAACAAAAATACAATAAAATACTGATATATGCTACAGTGTGGATACACTTTGAAAACATTATGCCAGTTGAAAGAAGCTGGAGACAAAAACCCACATAGTGAATGATTCTATTTCTACGAAATATCATGAAAATAGAGTAGTGGTTGCCTAAGTCTGGGGAAAGAGGTGGATGCAGAGTGACTGCTAAAGAGATTTCTTTTGTGATCAAAATGTTCTAAAATTGATTGTGGTTATGGTGGCACAAATCATTAAATTGTACACTTGAAAGGGTAAAATTGTGTGCTATGTGAATTACATCTCAATACAGTTACTAAAATAAAAAAAAGTGTCTTTGAAGAAAACCAGAAAAAACCTTAGCACCAACATTTAAGAAACACACACACACACACAGTGGTTAAGAGCTATTTTGGAGAGACCACCTGGATTTTAATCCTTGCTCAATGATTTACTAGCTGTGGGATCTGGCACATTATATAACCTCTCCATGCCTGTTTCCTACCTGGAAAATGGAGATGCTACTGGCAGGGAGGGCCTCCTTCCCTCAGACGTGGTGGTCACATAGCTTATCTGCATAAACTAAATGCGCTAACTAGATGAAGAACCACGTGCCTATTATAGTGCCAATGTTTTAAACGTTCTCTTACATACATATTCTCTCTTGATCACACAAGTACTTTGGAAATTTACATTCCTTCTGCCTCAGTACAACTTGGAGCACCTTGTTTTTGGCCCTGGACACGCCCTCAATGTCTGTGACTCTTGCTCCTTTGTCATTACACAACGCTCAGGGTTTATACCTAGTTGGTCCTTGCTCTTCCCTAATTTCTGCTAACATGTCAACAAACAACAATAATGTGATCCAGCCAAAGACATTACCATGTTAAAAGAGAAATCTTAAAAACCAAAAGAGGGGAAGCTGGGATGGCTCAGCGGGTTAAGCACTCACTTTGAAGCCCTGGGGATCAAGGATCAAATCCCGGCTCCAGCCCATGCGGACCCACATGCTGAACTGGGGTGTGCCCCCAGCTCAGTTCTTGCTGGGGCCTATGTGGGAGGCTCCCGGTCCAGTTCCTGCCCTGCACAGCCCGCGCCCACCTGTGGAGTAAAACTATATGGAAAATTAATGTCAACTATGGAGACTGCTCTGGGCCCTCCCCCTTCTCTGTCTCTGTTTCTCTCTGTCAAAAATCAATAAAATCTTTAAAAACAAAACAAAACAAAAGAGCTTGTAGAATTCAAAGGAATGGACTTCCTAATCATATCGCTGCATATTATACAACTACATAACAGTCCAGAGGCAGCCTGACCTGCCCACTCCATAGTGCGGAGCTGCTTTTTAGTACTCTATAGCATGTATATTTTGCTTTTTCTAAACCTTGTCTAAGAGTTTTAAAAATGTAAGAATCCTATCATACATACAATTTATATACATATTTTAAGGTTGCTAGGTCTCATAGACTAATAAAAGAAAATTTTAAAATGTGCTTTAATTGTGAGAATTTTAGTATAAAATGAAGTTTTTCTTGTTACAAAATCAGTGACTGCAAGTAACAAGGGTAACATAAAACACTTATACTCCTCCCACTCTGATGGGAACTTCCATTTTTGTGTGTATATATATATACATACAAATATATACTTAAAAAAACAGAAATCACACTCTATTGCACTAGGAAATTAAGGGATGTAAGTAAAGCATTTCTTCAGAAATTCAGACTTCTGGGCCTTTATAATGGTCGTACAGTTTTGAGTTCTATAATCTAAGATAAATACTGAAACCTGAGAATTCAGCAGAAGATAGTAAACAAAGTATTGAGAAATAGGAACTGAAATTATTTAACCTTAAGAAGTGAAAATTTATGGATGACTATATTTATTTATATAAAAAGAATGTCCCATCACATCTTGTATTTTCATTACGTCACTCACAGTTCATCAGCCATAGAATTATTATTATGTGTCCTTTTCACTTCTGAGAGCTCCCAGAGGACAGAAATAATTTCATCTGTCTCTGCATTTACTCTGTAGTGTGTGCTGTTTGAAGAGTAAATGTACAGTGAACAAGAGTTGAACATAATTATGACAGCTCAAAGAAAGGGAGAGCAGTGAGAATTTACTCCTACCTGCAGTCACTACGCTATTATCATAAACTTCTAAAGGAATTGTCAGCAAGTGACTTTGAAAATATTGTTAATATGCTATTGTTTTCTATCCCATGAAGAAAAATATAAGAACTTTTCCTCACTACCTTACTCTAGTAAATCAGGTTCTTACATATAATATTACTGAAATGTAAACATAATTGTGTTGAAATTATGACCCATTTGCTCATTTGAGCTGTATGAAATATTAACCAATGCTTCTGTATTGACACAGGTATGTTTGCTTACTGGATAAGCATATTTGGAAGTGTTTCATTTAAGTGTGATGATCTGATAGTCTTGTAGCACAACTGAAGGGCAAGTTTTCCATAACAGTTATACAAAGCAAGTTTTCTGGACATTTTCTGGACTGAATCTAGGACATAAAGCTGTGAAATCCCTAAAGAAAAATTAAGAATGGTAGTACCTGTGGCACCCAGAAAATCCATGTATTCACATTATGTTGTCTCAACTTTGAACGCTGTAAAATTTTATTAGCCTCATGAGCAGGGACGTAACTTTAAACTTTTAGGTTATTCTAATCCCAATTTTGTAAATTTGATAACAAAATAATTTAAGTGGTTTGTGCCTTGCTAAGATAGGTCTAATTCTGGTGAGAGTTGCGTGGTGTTTGTCAACATGAGACAGAAAATGTCTTTGATGTGAAATCTTCATTTTTATTTGGTAGCAGGTAACAAAATGAAGTCTTTTACTTAAAGTCTCCAGTTAATAAAGGGGGACATCACATCTTGTCTCCTCACATGTTTGTTATTTCTGAAAATAAAGCAAAGAAAGAAGTTTTCTAACTTTTAATTTTGATTTTCCTAACAAAATCAAATAAATAAGTTGGAGTTCTAGGAGTTAAATATTCTTCTAAAATAACGTCTTTATTTCACTGCTGAAGTTTGTGTAGAAGTGCTATCATGTATTTAAAGCATTTAGTACAGTGGCTGGACATAATTAGCATCCAATATATTTTAGCTATTAGTTTTTTTTTTTTAAATAAAACAATATCTTAACACAATAACTCAAAAAGTTAATGGGTGCAGTTATAAAAGGCAATAATTTTGATCTCAAAAAGGAGGGGAGGGGAAGCCAGGATGGCTCAGTGGGTTAGGCACTCACTTTGCAGCCCTGGGGACCAAGGATCAAGTCCTGGCCCAGCGGTCCTGAGCCATGTACTGATCTGGGGAGTGCCTCCAGTTCAGTTCTCACCGGGGTGAGACCCCGGCCCAGTTCCTGCCCTGTGCAACCCCGCCCACCTGTTGAATGAAACTATGTGGAAAAACCAATGATGTGCAACTATGGAGACTGTTCTGGGCCCTCCCCCTTTTCTCTATCTCTGTCTCTGTATCTCTGTCAAAAACAATAAAAATAAATCTTTAAAAAAAAAAAAGGAGGGGAGAAGAATCAAAATGAAAGGGAAAATTACAATTAAGATCTTCAAAGGCATCAAGGTAACTGAGATACATATTATGTTTTCTTTTTCTTTAACCTAATAAGGTAGTCCTATAGTTCCTGAATAAGTTAGTGAACAAATTAATTACTTTTCCTTGTTCATAGTGCCACCTTCAGGAAAGGGAAATTTCATTTTAATTTAGAGCAAATGCATCCTTATTTGATGAGCTAAGTCAAGCACCTAAGGATTGGTCATAATTAACAATGTTTGTTTTAGTTTGATTATCATGAGAATGTCTACTGTGATTCTTTCTGCTTGACAATGAAGAAGACCAATCTATCAGCTTTTAAATTTTGGTGGGGCATTTAAAAATTGATTAGAAATGAATGTATGTGGCTTCTAATTTATTTTCTTTTGGAACACTATGTGTAGGTTGTAATATATAAACTGTGCAATTTTTATATTATTTCCAAGAGGTTTAGTAGTCTCTTTGATGCCATGTTTCTTTAACCTGTCTCTTAAGGAAGTTTTTCATTATATCAAATAAAAAATGAAATTAAGCATACTTACTTCTAGTACTCAAAATAGTACCCAATGAATAAGTAATTGGTTAAGAAAACCCTAGCCAGGAGAAGAGGGGAGAGCTAATAGAATTCTCTAGGACTGCACTGTTCACTATGGTAGTTGTTAACCACACATGGCTATTGAACACTGAAATGCAGATAGTATGAACTGAGATGTAACAAACACTATAGAATACACACAGGATTTTGAAGACTTAATACAAAAAATTATAAAATATCTCAATATATTTTAAATGTATTATATGTAGAAATGATGTTTTGTATCTATTAAGTTAAATAAAATGTTAATTAAATTAATTTCAACTATTTATTTTTATTAATGTGGCTACTATAAAGTTTAAAATGATATATGTGGATTGCATTATATTTCTATGGACAGTGCTACTCAAGGGGAATACAAATTATAGTGGCAGCAATACCCATAATAATGATAGATTTACAACACATACAATGTGCTTGGCACTGTAGTAAGTGCTCATAAGAAACCTTTAAATTTTTATGATCACTCATGATTTCACCTGGAACTTGAAGCTGAGAGATTAAATACTTGCCCAAGGTATCACAACTAGTAAATATTAGAGGGAGTATTTGAACCAACTCTTATTTCATAGCCTACTTTCTTAATATCTACACTCTATTCCCTCCTCAAATAACCTGTTAGGAACTGAGCCACACAGCAGGAGGTGAGTGGCAGGTGATCCAGTGAAGCTTCATCTGTATTTACAGCTGCTCCCTATCACTTGTATTATTGACTGAGCTCCACCTCCTGTAAGATCAGCAGCAGCATTAGATTCTCATAGGAGTGCGAACCCTATTGTGAACTGTACATGTGAGGGATCTTAGGTGGCATGGCTCCTTATGAGACTCTAATGTCTGATGATCTGAGGTGGAGCTGAGGTGGTGATGCTAGCACTGGTGAGTGGCTGCAAATACAGATTAACATTAGCAGAGAGGTCTGACTGCACAGAGAATCATAATGAATCAATTGGTGGAGACTCATATCAAAACCTTATAAGTGAGTGGTAAGTGATAATTAAGCTGCATCTGGCATTTGAATCATCCCCAAACCATCCACTGTGCCTCCTGGTTCATGGAAAAATTGTCTTCCATGAAACTGGTCCCTGGTGCCAATAATGTTGGGGATTGCTGTCCTGGAAGATACTCCTCCATGGATTTCTCATGTTCTTACATGTCTTGCTGAGTATGCTAAGGATATAAGGTCTGGATGATTATTTAGGCCAGTGGTTCCCAAACTTTTTTACTTGTGTATACTTTTAAACCCATTTATATAAATTGTAACTCCTGTTTTTAAAACAGCTGTTTTAAAATTCTGACACTTTTGTTCAGTGTCTATTTTAATGTAATAATGGAAAAGAGGTAATAAGTTAGGAAAGAAAAATTACTACACTAATAAGTACAAACCACAGATTTAATTTTATATTATTATTAACATAGTTAACTATTGTTACTTATTATTTTTTGCATACCCCCTCAGTGGCCTAGCATGTACCCCCAGGGGTATGCGGACCACTGCTTGGGAACCAACGATCTAGGCCATTTATTAGAATTGACTGCAATAAGCAATCTTTGTGGATGGGGTAACCTCTCCATATGAGACAAAGATGAGACTTGCTCCTGCTTACTATAGAAACTGTGGATTCCCCAAGCTAATGTCCTTTTCCTCTAATGAAACTCACTATGGGGCAGGCATCAATTTGGGCCCTCTGCAATCCCACTGTGGGATTTGGGGGCAAGGTGAATTGATGCAAACCTGATACTCATGCCACTTGCTGTGTTGTGAATAATAAAGTCCTTTGTCTCTGACCCAGTAATCTCATGTTGGCGTTCATGAAACAGTAACAGGCTAACTTATTAAATTGGAACTAGGATAAAATCAAATCTCAGATCCGAAAGTATGAATCTAAATTATCAGTGGCTCCTGAAAAACTTGGGGGAAAAACTTTAGAGGAAGCATTATGAAATAGGTAAGAAGGGACAAACGTGGATTTTTAAATTAGTCAGCTTTTTGCATGGGTTTGTATAAACTGCCCCTCCAATTCTTCACCCTCTGACTTTATAAATTGCCCCTTGGTGGTACTCTACTTCTTTGCATGTTAGGCTCTAGAAAACTACCCACGTGTTTGTGGGAACTGTTCCAGTGGCCATTTGTATTGCCATGATCGAAAATGGGGAAAGGATGACTGGCTGTAATAGGCAGTCTCCTAGTCCAGTAGTGCCATCCTGAGATCCCTTTGGTTGGTAATTTATGACTTTGGAATGAATGCTAGCGCTTCCTCAATATACTCTAATCATTTTATACATAATCAGACTTTTGGGAGAGGGGCAACTTCGCCAAAGTTGCATTGCAAGTTAGTGGCAGAGCAAGAGTCTCTGGCCTGGAGTAGAACTCCACTGTTCTTTGCACCACTCCCAGAACGGTTCTTATATCATAGCAATTGTGGGGTACTCACTTACCAAACTCAAATCTGGTAGATAAAGCAGAATTCAAGTCATTTATTTCCCAGACTTAAGCTTAAGTCATAAATCAAAAGGTTGCTCAGTGAGCACAGAATTGGAATACATTTAAATGTGTGTTCTCCACTGACATAACCATCAAACTAGAATAGAGCCATATGGATCTCTCTTGATTTAGTGTGTTTCTATTTAGAGAACTGGGTTGGAAGTTAGAATTTATTCACAATTTATCATATTCATTGACCACCTACTGTGTATGTAGGTTTTGGACCTGAGAATACTATCCTCTGGACAAGTGCTTTATAGGGACATAATTATCATCCAAACACTTTTAAAAATTAGCCATGTAGGTACCATTACTTCATCCCAAAAGTAAGGATTTGTACTTTTAGAGGTTTTATATTATCTCTCTCGATCCTTATCATAAATCTGTACAACAGATAATATTTATATTTTACAGATGAGGAACCTTATACTTAAAGATGTGAAATAACATGTTTCAAAGTTACAGTTAACAACTGGCAGGCCTAGGAAGACCCAGCTCTACCTTACTCCAAACATCTATGCTTCCCACTACACCTTTTAACTTTGAATTTTCTTGGGATTGGATTTATCACATTCCGAGCAAAGCCATATTAATGTCTTTCTTTTGCAACTCTATAATCCTACTTCCATGATTTGGGAAAGGTCCTAATCTAATCTACAAATCAACTAAGCAGATATTTGTTGCATACCAACTATATACAAAGCTTACTATGTGTAAATAACCTAGCCAGTCTCTAAAGAGGATACAAAGATGAAAAAGACAAGATCCTTGTATTTTTGGAGCTTTACATATATATAAAATCTGGGATTAAGCAGCCTAGAGTTACAAACAAAATATTATGGGAACACAGGGAAGAGGAAAAAAAATTCAGTTAGGAAGATTTGAGAAGGCTTTTTGGAAAAGGGAACTAAAATTTCAAGGGTAAGATGATTACCAGAAGACAGGGGAAAAAAACTCAAAAGTGAGATAGACTTAGCAAAGCCCAAAGGCAGGAGGGTGCTGAGCATATTGTTGGGGGACAGGAGATATTGGTGATACTGTGGGAGATGATGCAAGAAAGGTAGAAGTTGTAGAGGGCTTGCATATGAGCTAGAGAAGTCAGAACTTAATTCTATTTGCAAGGACAATCCTTCCAGTGATTTTGGGCATAGGAGAAATATGATCAGCTCAATAATAGTAATACTGATGATGATGATATCACTTTTTATAGCCTTGTCACAGGGTTTCCACTGCTTTACACAGTACATGGCATTTGCTGTGGGCAAATAAACATGTAAAATGAATGGACTGGAGAATAGACTAGGGGTTGAAGTATCAGTTAAGTTATTGTAATCCTTTAAGAAGAAGGCAGACATAATTAACACTGTAGAGGTGAGAATGACTGTCTTTGATAATTGGATTTCGGACACATGGGAAAAGGAAAGAGTCAAAGAAGGGGATTTTGACTATTTCACCAGGAAGATGTGATGTTGGAAACAGGTGTGTGCAGGAGGAATAGATGGTTTAGGGAGAAAGGGAATAGGAAGCATTCTCAATTCTATTTTGGATTAGGTTACTTTTAAAGTGCTGGTAGGATATTTAGTAAAAAGATTTTCAAGTCTAGAACATTCATGAGCTTCCCTCCCCCCTTTTTTTGAGGGGATACCATGTTCATATGCCTGGCTTCATCCATTGTTTTATACAGGTTTATACTAATTTCAACTTGATGTTTTCCTTGCAATCCCCCAAATTGTGGGGAAGTACCTTATTTAGTATCATGTGCAAGAGCTACCCTAAGGAGAAAGAGAAGGGGAATATGCATGAAAGCAAATAAGTGATTAGAGGTGAAGTGATCTGATTTTCATGCTTTAAGCTGACAAACTTTGCCATCTTTATTAAAGGACTGACTCTCTACTTAGAAATGAAGCAGTCATAGAAAAACACGTGTATATGTAAGGAACTCCTGACTGAAAAAACAGTAAGCCATGTATGCAATCAGAGGTGGTGTGCTACTTTATTAACTATGCTTCTGAGACTCTTACATTGCTAGAACCATTATAAGGTACATTTGGAGAGTCCTAGTGATTGCCTGAATTAGAAGGGATTCCTTCCTTCCTTCCTTCCTCCCTCCCTCCCTCCCTTCCTTCCTTCCTTTCCTTCTGCTAGTTTTGAGCTATGTATTCTGGGGAGCAGATACTCTTAGAGAGTGTATTAGACCAAGACACGAGGGTTTCTTTCTCTTTATTTCCCCTTCATTACAGTATGGCTATCCTGAACTGTTTCCTCCATCCAGTCTGCTCACAGTCCTCCCTAGGCTGGAGCCGTATTAACCCCGGCCAGGCACGGTGCTTTCCTCCAACGCCCACCTGGCGGTGGGGCACGTGCCCCCGGGACCGTTGGAAACACCAACAGTCCTTTTTGTCCAGTAGAAGCGCGCAGGGCGGGCGGGCGGGCGCTGGGGGCGCGAGCCAGGGCGGGCTGGCTGGGGCAGGGCTGGGGTTCCTGCCAGCGCAGCGGACGCGGGAGGAGCCTCGGAGCGAGAGCAGCGGCCGCCCCAGGGGCGCGCTAACCGACCGGTGGAGCTGGGCACGGGCAGCGCTCTGCTTTGCATTCCTGGAAAAGCAATGGGAAACATTGAAGTAGAAAAAGCAAGTTACAATACGCTAAGTATTGTAAGATCGCCTTTATGTAGGATGATTCAGAGCGTCAAGCTGTGGGTACACACTCTGTGTGTAAATGCATTGAAAAAGGGCTGACGAAGCTCTGGGGGAAGGATTAAGCTGGGGGAGTGCATGGAGTTTACGTTGTACATTATATTTCAGAGATATTTAACATTATTGTTACTTAGAACTTAAGCGCGTAATTAAAAAAAATCAGGATCTGGGAAGCTTTAGGTATTCTCGTGCTTCCCATGGATAGGGACCTTCTCAGACTCTCAGAGCACCTGCAAGATGAGTCAAATAAAACGTTTCACACCCGCCCTTTCACCTTCCTCACAGCTCTCCTTTAGGTCCCCCTCATCTTCTTACTCAAAATCCTTCGAATTGACCTTTGCTGGGGAGTCTTCTTCACAGTCTTTCTTTTTATTACAAATCTACCTGCAAAACCCACTCTCGAAGAGGAAACATATTGAAAGATGGTAAATTATAGGCACCTGAACATTTTATTTGACAATCTGAGGGCTGTCCAGAAAAAAATACTGCCATAAATGCCTCTATTTTTTAATATTACATGGCTGGATACTTTCCGGTAGCCCTTATATTCCTAAACAATATTTAACACAAATTAAGATAAAGTATTTACTGTATGTCTCTCTTTTCTCCTAAATAGTTATGTCATAGTTTTTCTTTAATCTGACCACAGGATGTTAAATTTGTTTTGTCATTTTTAAGCTTTAATTTTGAAATAATTTGACTTAGGAAAAAAATGACAAACTGTTATAAAGAATTCCATTGTATCCCTCACCCAGCTTTCTCATATGTTAACATTTTCACATATAGTGCAATAATCATAACTAATAAGATTAGCATTATACTATTAACTAACCTACAGATATTATTCAAATTTCTACAATTTTCCAACAAATGTCCCCCTCCCCCCCTTTTTTTTCCTGGTCCAGGATTCAATCCCCAATATCACAATGAATTTAATTGCCACATGTACTTGGTTTCTTCTGATCTGTACAGTTTCTCAGTCTTTCTTTTTTCATGACTGACATTTTTTTAAAAGATTTATTTTTATTGTTTTGACAGAGAGAGATACAGAGACAGAGACAGAGACAGAGAGAAGGGGGAGGGCCCAGAACAGTCTCCATAGTTG
>PVKE010007800.1:0-23383 GCA_004027555.1 Craseonycteris thonglongyai
ATAGGTTCCAGGTGATCTTTTTAAAATGGCATATTTACTTTTTAAATCAAATTAATGCATGTACCTAAGTTATAAATCAAAATATATTAAAATAATTACAATCAAGAAAACAAAGACTTTAAGAGGCAACCCACTTCAATTTTATAACAGTTTCTTTTAGCTTAAATCTATGTATAACAGCAAGAAAACAAAGTTGAAGAAATACTCCCTTTTATAAAAACCAGCAAACAGAGGAACACAGATGGTACCCAGTAAGAGACTTGGCTCTTACAAAGCGTTCCACTTCTTTTTTGGCTAATGAGTTCTGAGAATTTTTAGTGACCAACAGCCTAGGCTTTGAGATATCTGTTTTTGGTGAAAGCCATGGTCTTGAGACTGGGTCAAGTTCATTTCTAATTAGTAAGAAAATTATCTGATTACCAATACCAGATTGACTAATTTTAGACCAGGGACCTGGAGTCTAAAACCTTGGTTCACCAGGGTGATTTTAATTAGCAAATAAAACCACACAAGCAACTTTTTTTTTCTCTAGAAAATAAGCTCAATCATCCTTTAAGTTATTTTGAGTAAATGGTGGTTACATTAATTCAGCTTTCCATGAAAAAATAAAACAAGCTTACAAACTTAATATCTTGCCTTGAAATTGATTAAAAATCATAATTGAATAATTATATAAACACCAGGAAATAAATTCTCAGGTAACTTCAAATTATTAGCCTTATTATCAGTTGTATTTACTAAATATCATTTATCAAAAAACAATCACAAAGATCTCTTCCCTTTTTCAAAGCAAAAATACTCTGTTTTATATCATTCATTTTCTCATTTTTAAATTTAATTTTCTTGTTTAGAATTATTTCACTTATATATAGTATATTTTATTAGTCTCTCACTTTCCATAATAACAATTTTTGTCCAGCCAAGTGACTGTAAGTTCCTTACAGTAATGAAAATGTTTTTTCTTTCTCCACAAAATAACTTGCTTATAGTTGAAATCACAATAAATGTTTATATTTATAAAATAAAAAAGGTCATAGAGAAAAATACACCTGGTTATTTTGAGTTGTGTACTCAAACTCAAATTTTTCATAATCATGAAATATATTAAAACAATCATAATTTACACCCTTATTTATTCTAGGCATCCAGTAAAAGAATTAATGTTCCTTATAGTAAAATTCCTCGTTCTTCAACAGATGAGGTGCGATAAGTGAACTCTAAGCAGACATCAGCTTGACAAATCCACACCATTCCCTTAGCAACAGATATAAATTCTGATTAGTTCTTATAACAAGACCTTTCTAGCAATCTAAAGTATGATGTCACATGAAAGTTATTGTTTAACAATCGCACAGAAGGTTAAGTGGCAAAAAGAAGATGAGTGTTTTTGGATACAGCAGTATATCATCAGCAATATTTCTGACAAATAAAAGTCATTAGTTGCCAAAATTTTAATGAAATCATGATTAATAAATGCCTCTCAAAGGTCTTTATCAAAGTTAAGGCATTTGGGTGATAAATGTAAACTTGCAGACCCTGCTTTGCCAAAAGCTGTGTGTTTCAATTACACAGCTCTGCTGATTGATCTGTCCATTATTCTAATACATAATTTATCACATCGAGGGGAACAATTCATTATGTGCATAGTATAACCAAGGAGTTCTAAACAGCAAAATCTTTAGAAGACTTAACAGGTTGTCTAGGTACCGAAATTTTTTTTCCCTTATAAAATGGAGATTTAAAAACATTAACAAAAATATTTACCAAAACAAAACAAAATATCAAATCTTATCATTTTAATTTTCTTAAGCGTATTTGGAAACATTCGTTTCTTATGTAAAATTTATATTGCCTTCATTGTTTCATTCCTTATGAAGGGTCCACCTTTTGTTAAACTCTAATGAGTCATAATGGAATGGTGTCTCAATTCTTGTTAAATAAGAATTCTGTGGCTTTATTGCTTGACCCCATAAACAGCAGTATGTACCATTACTTACAGGCTCATTGAATTAAATTACAGATTATGGCATTTCTCTCTATATTTAAAACATGAGACATTGAGTAGTACAGCACATTTGGTTTCAAATCATTCATTAATTCATGCACTCATCTACATGACTCAATTCTAGTGCTTGCTACTTTTTGATGTAATCTAGAACTCAATAAATGAATCTAACAGATCTCTTTAATATCTTATTAGGAAAAATACATACTTTTATTGAAGATTAAAAACTGTGGTAATGGGTGGCATATTCCTCTGCGTTTCTGATGTGTATTTGATTTTTAGAAAGCTAAGACTTTGGATATAAACTTCAGATTAAACACAGAAGGCAGTACTACAGAAATGCTTTTACATTTTTAGACATAAAGTGAGAACAGATGACTGAGCATACTGATTAGTTGATAGTACCAAATTTTATGCCTCCACGCGGCACAATCACTTAACTGCACTTTCTTTCTTCACATAAGCAGAATTATAAAAAAGGGCCAACATTCATTTAAATTATTTTAAATAATGGTAAGGCACTGAGGACTTTCTAATTCTGGATGAAAATTTTTAACTTATATTTTCTGTAGTGAATAAATTATTTCAATCTGATCGACATAAATTATTACCCATTTAAAAGATCAAATATCTCACATTTGTCTTCTAAAGATATTGTAAAAATTAAGTGATTTGAAATAGATTATGTTTATTTGATGACAGTGTATAATTTAGGTAAGTAAAGCTATTAGAAATTACACCAGAAAACAGCACATGGCAGTTTCTGTCCACAAGATTCTGCCCTTATCTTTGAGTGCCACTATAATCAAAAGACCATAACTGAGCAATATTCCCATCAAAGACATTTAACATTTTTCTACCCTTAAAATAGTTTTGTGTCCTTCTCCCAAAACACTTTGATCAACCTTGACCTGGCATTTAGTAAATTTAGTGGCTATTTTCTCAACAGAGAACTAAAGAGTTAAAGCATTTTAGAGCCTTCTAAAACTGATGTACAAATCCTATCCTAATGCCTACAATTTGAATTTTTCTTTGTTTAAGTGTTATCTATTATAAACTGTATTACTTTACATTTCCAACAGATCACTGAACTTATTATTTGGTTAGGGACTGTAAATGTGGTCAACAAAAATTCTAAATATTTTAACTTACTAGAGTGATATCTTTTTTTATTTGGATCTACAGCTGGTATTAGATGCTATAGAATATAGACAGTAAATATTTAGCTTTTCAGTTAAAATAATTAGTATATCTCCTGATCTTTGGTTCACCTACCTGTATGTTCTTCATGGCCTAGTGTCACAGCACCTGTGCTTCTGGGAGGAGCTATCTTGTACCTCACATAGGTATGTACTAGCTCTGCCTCTAAATGATCACATAAGATGTTTTAAGGGAGAGAGAAAAGAACTCCTAATACCTGCAGCTTTGCCCATGATATTACGGGCTCAATGTTTGTGTCTCTGCTAAAATTAGTGTGAAAACTCTAATCCCAACATGATGGTATTTGGAGGCAGGGCCTCAAGGAGAAAATTCGGTCAGAAGGATGGAGACCTCATGAATAGGATTAGTGTCCTTATAAGTCATGAGAGAGCTAGCTCTCTTTCTGTCATGTGAACACACAAAAAGAAGAACTCTGTCTGCAACAAGGAAGAGATACCATGTCAGCCTGTATCTTGATCTTGGAATTCCCAACCTCCAGATGTGTGAAAAATAAATTCTGTTCTTGATAAGCCACCCAGCTTATGGTATTTTACTATAGCAGCCGAGCTGACTAAGACAATAACATGTTTTGAATTTTCAACAGGGAGTAAATTTGATATCACAGGAATTTAAAAGTCTTTAAAAATACTCTAATTTTTAAAAACATGTTGCCCATTTTTAATCAACAAATACTTTCAATTTCAATCCATCATGTTATTTATTATGTGATAAAGTATTTCTGAATGGATCAAAGACACATAGGTAGTCAAAACAATTGTCACCAAAAACAATGTAGTAGAGTGGAAAGAGTACACCGAGAAGTCAAATCCTTAGGTTACAGTCCCATGTTCCTCTCTAACTGAGAAGCCTTAAGTGACAATCTACTGTCTCTGAAATCTAACATCCCTTAAAACAACAGGTTAAATTTTTTTTTTTTTAATGAGGAACAGGTTAATTTTATCACTACGATCACTTTTAAAATTGGCTGATATAGAAAAAAATTGGGTCTGTATCCAAAATTTATAGAATGTTTGTCTTTACTTTCTAAAAGAACTAAATACAATTTTAAAAATAAACAGAACAAATTGAAGACCAGAAATAGTTCCTTCTTTATACTTACTGTGCTAACAAAAACCAGAACGCAGTGAGGATAGTAGATAAGAGAATCTTATTGATTTATTTCTCCAATTACGTTAAGCAGATTCTGTTCATCCACTCTCTTAAATGGATATAAATATGAATTCCCAGAGGTATTCTTAACAAGATTTCAGGGAAAGGTTTCCATATCACTGCACTAACAGGATTTGCATGTAGTTGACAGCTGTGCAACATAAATTAAATAAAATTTTACTGATGTGTTAAAAACACGCCATTTACACAAAATAAACCAAAGTTAATGTTTATTTTAGATGGAATAGAAAATAAGAAACATTTGCCCTGCAGCAAATGTTAATATTCGCTAACAAAATACTATTTGTTTGTTTGATTTTGTTTTATTTTTTTATGTGTGCTTTCAACAGCAACAAAAATTTAATGTAAAACTTTAGTCATTATAAAATAGGTGCTCTTATAATGTCTATAAAATGGATTACCTGGATGGGTAGTTTAAAGTTTAAGCAGGAAACAAACAGAACATGAGAAGACTTGAATACTAGTCCTGAGTCTGTTGTTAACTAACTGTATTTTTTCAAATGTGAATTGCATACTCCCTTTCTCCATTACTGGGTTCCTTATTGTTAAAAATAAGGTTTTCAAAGGCCCCTGACAACTCTAAAATTTGATAGTAATATTGTAATTTAAAACTGAACAGAGTCACACTGCCAACAAAGAATAATTTACATAGGAAATAGCTTAACACAGGGAGCATCTTGTTCACAAAATGTTGTTGTCATCTCCCATTTGCTTTTCAGCAACATAGTCAAACATGATTCATGCACTTATCTAGAATGTTATGATCAGCACATTTTATAAAGCAAAACAAAACAACAACAGCAATACCCAAAAACACTTTTCAATGAATTGCTCATGAAAGAAAAGCAAAAATCCACATATCTGACAGACCAACAGTATGATGTACTTCACACACTGAATGGAGTACTTTCATAAAACGAGCTCAATAAACTATCCGATTGCTAACACAATTTCCTAAATTAATCCCAGCAACAGTGTGTGACTATAGGCCAAGAGAAAATTCATCTCCAAAATTAGGGGGGAAATGTTTTGAGACTAGCCATCATGCTTTATAAAACAAAAGGTCAGTTTTACACCTCAAGAACTGAGGATGAGATGGTACAAGTGGTAAGCTTTGTCACGTAGTACCACACACAAACTTGGCAATAGGAGCAGAAGCTACATTATCAATAACTCTTTTCTTGCCCTTCAGCTCCTCTGCAAAACACCACAGCTAATTCAGTTTGGAGAAAGTGATGCAGAGAGAGTCAACTATTCTACCCAGAAGGCAAAGGTCCACATACAGGTAGAAATGAGATGGAAAGAAAGTTGGCTGATTCAATCACACATTATATATGTCTTTCTTGTCATAACATTGACATGAATAATTGTGCATTTAAATAAAACCAGTTCCATCATTTGCAATGGTGTTTTCCTAAACACAAGTGTATATCCTATCATAAGTACTTTGAAACTTAGAAAGAAAATAAAATGACCATTACATTTAATTGAACATATATCAGTAAGCACTTAGAGTCTTTTCTAATAAATCCATGTATAATAAAAATAGATATGTTATTGAAATTTTTGCATTTCCTCATGAATGGAAAGTCCTTCTTTTTTCTTAATAATTTGGGACAGTTTGTTTAACAGACCAAGAAACAGGAAAGATTATAATGTTGATTTCAAGAGTAACACCACTGAAAGCATCATTAAAATAATAAGTTTTTCTTTGCAATTTTCTCCAGTGTGCCCTACTTGTCAATGAATGTGCATATGTGATAATCACTACCACACTGACATTGCCAGTCACATTTAGAATTTGCCCCACATACTCATAATCACAGTAAGTTTAAGATTAACTCCCAAGCTCATTCACTATATGATGACCTGTCCACACTTCCATACACTGTAGTTTGTGTGTGTAAGCTTCACAGCTGCAAGACAAATCTTCTTTGATATAAAAAGCACAAGGAAAGGTTTCAAAAGTATGGCTGCAACAGAGGCTATTGCAATATTTATGTTGAAGATGTAGGAGGAATGCCTAACAGAGCTGAAGTTCACCTTGTTTCAGTAGGGTATTGATCTTCTTTGACAGTGTTTGGAGTATTATATCACGTTGCTTTTGAATTACATAATTGGGAGCAACACTGAAATTTTATGATAGAGGAATCTAGAAGCTATGGAAGAACAATAACTTAGTTACATATATGTAGAAATTGGTAAAAGGTATTTTAAAAACATTATTTACTTATTAACAAACTCAGGTGAGATAACAAGATAGGTTTTGATCGCCACAGATTAGGAAACTCATGCTTTGCAGGACTGTGATCCTCAGATCTAACATCTGTTAATTAGTCAAGACAAATATATATGCCTGTGTTTCTCTCTACTCCATTCTTTGCCATGCCCATTAGTAGACTAAAATCACCTTGCATGCTCAGCCTCTAACCCAGACTAACTAAATCTGAATCTCTGGAAGTGAGACCTCAGGATTATGGTTTATTTAAAGCTCTAGAGCAAGCTTCTCCAGCCAGCGGCCCGAGCACCGGACACAGTCCAGGACACCCTCAAAAGCAGCCCAACACAAACTCACAAATTTTCTCAAAATATTATGCAACTTCTTTGCAATCCTGCTCCTAGCTCATCAGCCATCACCATGGTCAGTGAACTCCACATGTGGCCCAAGACAACTCCTCCTCTTCCAATGCGTCCCAGGGAAGCCCAAAGTCAGATACTCCTACTCTAGAAGTAGTTCTTACTTTAAGAACAAGGTTAAGAACCCCTACTTTAAGTATTCTGACTCCAAATTGAGTTTGTAATTCTCCCAAATTGACTTTGATAACACCTAAGCCTAAAATAGGCCATAAAATAACACAAATAACCAAACTTTAGCATAGGATAGCATAATGGATAACATTACAAATTTTAGAGCTAGACAGTCTAGACCTGAACCAAGAGAATGAGAGAAAATATTTGCAAAGCATATATCAAATAAGAGGTTAATATCAAAAATATTAACTCATACAACTTTATAGCCAAATAATAATAATAATAATCCATTTAAAAATGGGCAGAGAAACGAATGAGATATTTTTTCCAAAGAAGACATCTAAATGGCCAACAGGTATGTGAAAAGATGCTCAACATCACTAATCACCAGTAAAATAAAAATAAAAATCATAATGTATAACGTATTACCTCAGATGACCCAGAATAGCTATTATCAAAAAAACAAACGTGTTGGCAAGAATGTGGAGAAAGGGAACCACTGGTGGGAATACAAACTGGTTCAGTTACAATAAAAAACAACATAAAGGTTACACAGAAAGTTATAAAGAGAGAGTGCTGGGATAGCTCATCAGGCTTAGCACTTGCCTTGCAACTGTGAGGTACAGAGGTTGAATCCCAGCCAGGCCCCTGTCTGTGCAAACCCACACATTGAACTGTGGCACACCACTGGTAACTATTGACAGTGGCAAAGGTTCTTGTCTCCCATGCGAGAGGCCCCCAGTTCAGTTCTCACCATGCACCATTATTTTTCACATCCACCTGTATGGAATGAAACTATGTCACAACAAATGATGTACAACTATGGAGACTGGGCCCTCCCCCTTCTCTATTTCTCTCACCTTCTCTCAAACAATAAAATAAATGTTAAAAAAAAAAAAAGCTAAAAAGAGGACTATCACATAATCCAGCAATTCTACTTCTGAGTATACCAACCCCCCAAAATGAAAAAATAGTAGCAAATATATATATATGCATCTCTATGTTTATTGCATCATTATTCACAATAGCAAATGTAAAAGATGTGGAAACAACCTAACTACCTAATGAATAAATAAAAAATATACAGTTTATATGTACACTAGAATATCATTCAGCCAAGCCAAACTGAGAAAGACAAATATTGCATGGTATTGCTTTTATGTGGAAACTAAAGAAGAAAGAAAAAGAAAAAGAAAATTCATAGAAACGGAGGAGAAAAGTGATTTCCAGGACTGGATTAGAGATAGAGGAAATAAGGAGATACGGGTGAAAAGTTCCAAACCTTTAGGTATAAGTTAAACAAGTTCTGAGGATCGAATATATCCATATTGTGACTAGAGTTGACAGTACTGTAAAACTGAAATTTGCTGAAAGCAGATCGATCATATATACGTATATATACATGTATATGCATATAAATATATATATGCATATATATGGTAATGGATGTACTGTATTAACTATATTGGAGAAATCATTCATGATATATATGGGAAACAAATCCATACACTTTAGATACCTCACAGATCTACTTTTCAGTAATACCTCAATAAAGCTGAAAAAAATAAAATTTATAAAAACAAACAAAGGAAGACCTTAATATCTCCAGCGTTCCTTGTAAAACACTCAAGTTCTGATTTAATTTTTCACCTTATAATTGCATTAACCAGCGAAGTTGCAAATCCTCATATCTACATAGTAGGTTTTCACAAAATTTTCTAGGTATTTTTAGTCATTATTTAAAATGCAAATAATGTCAGAATCAAAGCAAAAGTAGTCACGTTTAACCATAGCAAAGTTTGAAGGCTTCTATAAAAGAAGGCAATAAAATTGTATATAAAAATATATACAATTTAATAAAAATTAAGAAACGAATAAATATCTATTAAATATGTTCAATGGGAGGCTAAACAAAGTAACAGCTAATACTAAACAATAACATCAGATTCTACATCAAGCATCAAATGAGTGTGCGTATTAAAAAAATACAAGCATCAACGTGGGAATTCAATAGTCATCTAATAGGAATTCCAGAAACAACATAAAGGGGGTAAAAAGCAGGATCAATATTTGAAAAAAATATTGCTTAGAAGTTCCAATTGTAGAAAAGCACAAGTCTTCACATTTAAAACAAAACTTGAGCAAGATAAATAAAAATCAGTTGTTGTCTACAGAAATCATAATAAAACTTCATAACATTAAAAAATAAAGAATTATCATGCTAAGCAAAATAAGCCAGATAGAAAAAGCTAAGAACCACATGACTTCAGTCATATGTGGAATATAAAACCGAAAGCAACAAAGAAACAAAAAAAAATCTCATAAGCACACTAAATAGTTTAGTGCTTACCAGAGGGTAATTGAGGAGAAGGATCAGAAAGGGGGAGAAGGAGCCAAATATATGGTGAAGTTATGTATTTTTTACTGACCAATGTAACACTAATAAATTTAACAATAAAAAAAAACATAACAGAATACCTACAAATGTGTAACTTTATGAACTTTCCCAAAGAAAAGAGACCAAAAGACTATCAAAAGATAATTTTAAAGTATAGATGGTTAGTCCAGAATTTTACTCAGCTAATCCATTTTTCACAGATAGAGACAAAATAGTGATACCTGAAGATATATAAAATCTAAAAAAAAACCTTAATATACATGATCTCTCATTGAAAGAACCATAAACAAAATATACCTCAGAAGAAAAGTAAACACAGAGAAAAAGCATCAAAAACAACTTAAAAAGTAGAACTAAAACTAATAAATACGTACATTAATGGAATGAACCATTTCCAAGAAACAGAAAAACTTAAATATATATATTTCAAATAATGGTGTTCCTCTTAGTTACATAATGCTGACAGGGTATATAATGAGTATAGGTTTGAGTGAGAGAGAAAAGTGTATACAGATGATTAATAAATTACTCAAATACACCAAGATATAGATATAGCATATGCTTCATAATGGCACTAAGAATAGTAAGAGACAATGCATTTGCTAATTAGAGTTAAATCTACAATGTTTAACAAAGACATCAGAATAATACTAGGATTTATTTGAAATCCAATTGATTTACTAAATAAACTATTACAGTAGAACACCATTATTTTTCAATACTTTTTTCCTTCATATCAACAGATTTTAGTTTCAGTATATTTCTATGTTCTATATTTTGATTCAAATATACCTTGCAGTGACAAAATATAGTTTTTGTCCAAAGAAGCTTATTACTGAAATGTGATGAGGAAATATAACTTTTCTATGTGTCAAGTAAATGTGATGACAAAAACAAACATAATTTGTTATCTTAAGCATATCTCTCCAAATGGAAACCTTTCAATTCTAGAAAGTATTTGTTTTACTCGTAGGGGGTTGTGCACCCTATGGAGAATGAATGCATAAAAAATGTAACCTTTTTGGGGCCTTCACTTTAATCATACACTTGCCTAATCTTCATTTTATCCCTTGGATGCACTAGTCATCCTTAAAGAATGCCTTATTGTAGTAAAAAAAATAGACTTCAAAATGTCCTCATTTTGAAAGTATTTTTGTTGGCAGTATTGTACTCAAGCATAATGTTAGTAGAGTATGAACACTGCAAATGAGAAGAAGTCACAGAATTGCAGTCTCCAGGTTTTGCAGACATCTCACATATATATTATCAGTTCATCAAAACCTGTGTGTGTGTGTGTGTGTGTGGTCTGATAATTAAGTTTATGAACTTGCCCTAGGAAAAGTGCTACATACCACAGTCATCTTTCAAGTACTCCCCTTGGAAAGCTTTGTGCTCATGTAAGCACCTAATCCACCTGTCAAAGCAGTTTTGAGACTCTTTTTCTGGAACGGCCATTGGCCATTGTCATATTATCTTTGGTGTCCTGAATGTCACCCAAATGTCTTTCTTTCAATATTTCCTTCATCTTTGGGTCAAGAAAAAAGTTGTTGGGGGTCAGATCAGATAAGTAGAGAGGTTGTTCCAATATGGTTACTTGTTTACTGGCTAAAAACATGCTCACAGATAGTATCCTGTGAGCTGGTGCATTGGTGTGATGCAAGAGTCATGAGCTGGGGAAAAGTTCAGGTCGTTTTTATATAACTTTTTCATGTAGCCTTTTAAGCACTTCCAAACAGTCAACTTGGTTAACTTTTCAGTGGCACAAATTCATAATGAACAATCCCTCTGATATCAAAAAAAGCTTAGCAACACTGACTCTTGATTTGAAGTGACAGAATATTTTTGGTGGTGTAGAATTATCTGACTTCTTCTTTTTTTTTTTTAATTGTCTGACTTCTGTTGTGTACTTTGACACTTCACTTCAGGATGTATTGGTCACCGGTTTCATCACCGGTGATAACATGATCCAAAATGTCATCTTGTGGGACCACTTTTGCACACACCTTTCTCACACCAAGATTTTCAGTTCAGATTTTCCTGTTTCTAACTTGGTCTGCTATGCTTCTAATAGCCAGTCAATAATTTTGACACATAATTTGACAAAGTTTTACAACTATTTTATCAGTTCTGCTGCTTATTAGTCACTCTGACTTCTCTTCATCGGTGATGCTCTCTCTTCCCTCAGAAAAGCATTTAATCCATTTGTACACTGCCATTTTCTTTATGGCCTTATCCCCATAAACTCGGACTAATGCTAATTTAACTTTTACTCTTGCCAAATTTAACAATAAATTTAATGTTTGTTCATTGCTCTAATTCAAACCCCAACATTCTTATGAGGGTACATAAAAATGTGCTAGAACAATAATGAACGCTACTCAGCAAGACACAGTCACATGTCAACATAAACACAGCTGTGAGACACGGATATACCAAGATCATGAAACCTTACCGAGTTGTTAGTACAGTGCTGCCAATGTAAGCGCACAGTGGCAAGTTTGCTAACTTAAGTGTCAGACTGTACATGTATTCATTTCCTCTTGCTACTGTAACAAATTACTACAAACTTTGTGGCATAAAACAGCACAAATGTATTTTACAGTACTAGAGTTCAGAAGTTAGAAATCAGTTTCACTGATAAAGTCAAGGTGTCAGCAGAGCTGGTGTTTCCTGGAAGCTCTAAGGGAAAATCTGGTTCCTTGTCTTTTTCAATTCTTAGTGGCCTTCTATATTTTTTACTTCTCTTGTTTTTACAGAATATCACTCCAGTCTCTGCTTCCATCATAACATTGCCTTCTCCTTTCTAATCCCTCTGATCTTCTGCCTCCTTCTTATAAGGGCTTCTGTTATTAATATTACACCAATCTGGCTAACCCAGAATAATCTCACCATCTCAAATTCCTTAACTTAATCACATTTGCAAAATCTCTATTGCCATATAAGGTAATATATTTATAGGTGGACCTTTGGGGAAGCCATAATTCAGCATACCACTGCATGTAAAATTATTAGGTTCAGAAAGTCAGATTTTCATCCTTGTAGGCAATAGATCCATCATAAATTATGAGTTTATTCTAAACTTAGAATGCAATAAAAAAAATGACACTAATATCAAGACACATACCGTATTTTCCGGCGTATAAGACAACCGGGCGTATAAGACGACCCCCTAATTTTACAGTTAAAACATAGGTTTAGGCCTATATTCACTGTATAAGACTACCCCCCACTTCTGAGGCTATAGTCTTATACAGCGAATATAGGCCTAAACCTATGTTTTAACTGTAAAATTAGGGGGTCGTTTTATAGGCCCGGTCGTCTTATACGCCGGAAAATACGGTATTTTAGACTTAATGTGGAACTGATATTAATAGATTACAAAATTTTCATACCAGTCATTGAATCCTCATAATATAACCACATACGCTGTGTTGTTTCACATTTTGTAAATGTATAAACAACCAGAGAAGTTAATGGCTTCCAAATAGGACTACTTTTATGTCATCAAATTGAGTGAATCAGACTTCTGGTTTCAGCTTTAACATGTAAATAGTTTAGAGTTGTCTGTCCTGCCCATACTTTAAGAAAAAATGTGGACAAACTGGAAATCAATGACTTTTCTTGGGCTCCTCAAAAGAACTAAGGTCACAAAGCAAACTGCTGGCCCGAAATTTGGAGAATAGGTGCACGCAGAGTGATGGAGTGACACGATCTGACATGAAACATTTGTAAAGCTAGATAATATTCTTGGCCATAAAAAATATCTTCAAAAATTAAAAATCATAGAAATCATATATATATATATGTTTACTTAAAATCATATATACATATATTAGAAATCATATATACGTATATTAGAAATCATATATACATATATTTACTTAAAATTATATTATTTAATCTGTAAATATTTGGGAAATTTCAAATATCCGTTACTGTTTAATTCAATTCATTGTTTTTATTGCTCAGAAAACAATGAATTGAATTAAACAGTAACGGATATTTGAAATTTCCCAAATATTTACAGATTAAATAATATAATTTTAAGTAAATATATGTATTACAAAAAAAAGAAATATTTAAAAATAATAACCTTGGGGAAGCCGGGATGGCTCAGTGGGTTAAGTGTTCACTTTGCAGAGCCGGGGACCAGGGGTCAAATCCCGGCCCTGGCCCGCGCAGACCCATATGCTGAACTGGGGAGCTCCCCCAGTTCAGTTCTCTCTCTGTCTCTGTCTCTGTATCTCTCTATCTCTCTCTCTCTGTCAAAAATAAATAAATAAGAATAATAATCTAAATATGAACTAGAAATCTTGAAAAAAGGAATCAAATTAAGCCCATAACAACAAAAAAGGAAGAAAATAATAAAAATTAGATCAAAACTCAATAAAATTTTTAAAAATAGAGCAAATAAACAAAATCAAAAGTTATTTTCCTAAGTAAATCATCAATAAAATTGATAAACCTCTAGCCAGGCTAACTTAGTAAAAAAAAATAGGAAAAACAAAATTACGAATAACAAAAGTGAAAAATTGTTTATCATTAGAAATAAATGGACATTAAAAGGTTAATAAAAGAACATTATGGACAACTTTATGCATACAATTTCAAAATTTAGATGTAATGGGTCAATGAAACATTTACAAAAATTCACACAAGGAAAAATAGATAACATTAATAGCCCTTTATCTATAAGAAAAAACTCTATCAGTAATTGAACATCTCCCAATGAGAAAGCACCAAACTCAGATAATTTCCCTAGTTAGTGTATGAAATATTTAAGAAAAAAACAATGTTCATTGTCCAAAATTTCTTCAAGAAAATAAATGCAGGAGGATCAGTGCATACTCATGTTCTAAGGCCAGCACAATCTGGTTAACAAAATCTGATACAAATACTACAAGAAAGATTACAAGGGAAGCCGGGATGGCTCAGTGGGTTAGGTGCTCATTTTGCAGCCCCGGGGAATGAGGATCGAATCCCGGCCCCAGCCCCGGCCCTGGCCCGTGTGGACCCATATGCTGAACTGGGGAGAGCCCCCAGTTCAGTTCTCACCGGGGTTAAGACCCCAGCCCAGTTCCTGACCTGTGCAGCCCCGCACCCACCTGTGGAATGAAACTATGTGGAAAAACCAATGATGTGCAACTATGGAGACTGTTCTGGGCCCTCCCCCTTCTCTCTGTCTCTGTCTCTGTATCTCTCTCTCTGTCAAACAACAACAAAAAAAAACAATAAAAATAAATCTTTAAAAAAAAAAGAAAGATTACAGGGGATGCCAGGATAGCTCAACAGGAAGAGCACTTGTCTTGCAACCATGATGTCTGGGGATTGAACCCTGGCCCTGATCTATGCAAACCCACGTGGTAAATTGAGGTGCAACAGATAACCACCGGGAAAGCAGCAAAGATTCTTGCCTCCCAAGAGGGAGGCCTCCCAGTTCTGTTCCTGTCCAGCTTGGCCCCACATCCACCTGTGTAGAATGTCACATCTAATGATGTACAACTATTGAGACTGATCTGGGCCCTCCCCTTTTCTCCCTCTCTGTTTCTTGTGCTCTCTCTCTCTCTCTCTCTCTCTCTCTTTCTCTCTCTCATCTTCTCTCAAACAATAAAAATAAATAAATCTCAAAAATATATATACCAACTCTCTTAAAAAAAATTACAGATCATACTGTCTCAGAGAATACACTAAAACATCTTCAACAAATCTAACAATGTATAGAATGTAATTATTCATGAAGTCCAAGTGAGATTTATTCCAAATAGAAAAGGCTGTTTCTACCTTTAAACTCTATACATGTATTCTACCATATCAACAGTTTAAAGAAGAATTGTAGATTATATTCATTGATGCAAAGAAAGTATGCAAAAAATATAACACCCATTCATGACCAAACTTTCATGAATATTTTAATTGAGAACTGTTTTAAAAAATACCTGGTCAGTTGTCCACAAAAATGTTCAGGTCATGAAAAACAAGAAGAAGGTATGAAAAACTGTCACGGCCAAAAGAAATCTAAGGAGACATAATGAATAAAGGTAAAGTGATTTCCTGGATGAAATCCTGGAAAAAGAAAAAGAACTTTAAATAAAAATAAGAAAATGTTAATAAAGTTTATATACCTTAGTTAATAAATACATATAGATATTTGTTCATTAACCATAATAAATGTGCCATATTACTGTAAAGCATGACTAGTAGGAGAAACTGGAAACAGGATATATGTGAACTCTCTATTATTTAAACTTTTCTATAAATCTAGTACTCCAATATTTTAAAAAGTTTATTTTAAAACAGTCTACAGGGGATGAAGGGATAGCTCAACAGGTTGAGTGCTTGTCTTACAAGCATGAGGTCCGGGAATCGAATCCTGATCCTAGCCTGTGCAAACCTACATGCTGAACTGGGGAACAACTGGTAACTGCCAGGATGGCAATGAAGGTTATTACCTTCTATGCAGGAGGCTCCAATTCGGTTCCCACCCAACACGGCCCCATATCCACGTGTGTGGAATGAAACCATGTCATGCTAATGATATACAACTATGGAGACTTCTCTGGGCCCTTGCCCCTTCTCTCTCTCACCTTTTCTCAAACAATAAAATAAATCTTAAAAAAGAAAGTATATAAAAATTGGAATGAATGAACATGTTTTCTTTAAATATTTTGCTTCTAAAAAATATGTAAATTTTGCCACATGGGGTAATTTTTTTGAAGGTCTAGGGCATTAATTAATTTTGAGGCTAAGGAGAAACAACTTAAAATATGGTATTAGATAATATTATTATAGCTTACAAATAAAATTTTGTCAGTTGTTATAATTCCTTTTAAAAGACAGCTTTCGATTTGCCATTTAAAATGTACCTTATAAAAAAAAAAGCTATAAATTTGTCATCTACTACCAATGTGTTTTGTAACAGGAAAACGTCCTTAACTTTTACATTTGACTGTTAAAATATTTTTCAATACTAAAAGATTCAATATATGCACAATTATTAAAATACATCAGTCTTTATATTAATTATTTTTAGCATAGCAAAAGTGTGTGTGTGCATGAGTGAGTGCATGCATGCATGTGTGTGTGTTTTGGCAGAATACATATTTTTTCCCACAAATTTTATTGAATTACTCATAGTTTTGAAATGTTTCAACTCATAGAATAAAGTGTTTTATGTGACTACTTCTTTGTTGGTATAATCAAGTGGATTTCTTCCACATGTTCCATGAGAAAAAATAGTTTAGATATGGTTTAGTTATTATTTGACTCCTTTTGATTTGTTCCATTTAATCAAAAAACAAAAACAAAAACAAGGAATTAAATCTCTCCATATACTAAAGGTTGAGTGTATGTGTGTGTGTTCGCCTGTGTGTGTGTGCATAACTTTGAGGCCACTGGCACAACTTTAATATTTTTCCCATGATACCATGTTAGTAAAGATGTGTTATTATAATAAAACAAATACAAATGCATAAAAAGGACTGATCAGCATTATTTTTTGAAAGGAACAGAAAGGCCAGGTTACTTAAAATTTATAGCTACTGCTTCCCTACCCAAGAGAGGAGACTTGTTTTTCAGCATTGCTTTCTCAGAAGTTAGAAAATGAGGACTGATGTTCTTAAAATCCAAGTACAACTATCTCATGACAATATTCTCAGCATAAATGAGCAACAATCACTGCCCTAGCCGATTTAAAATATTCTCAGTTAATTATACAATGCACTACATTTGAAAGAAGCAAATTTGTCTTTGGACACCTCTGCAAGTTAGAGAATCTTTCCCAAATCATGAGTTGGATTACCTTTCCTTTTGTCTCTCACCCCCTTAACCTATGCTCATGGGCTACTTTAAAAAAGAAAAGAAAAAAGTCTAACCTTTACTGTGACCTAGTGTCCAAAGCAATCCATCATCCTGATAAATGTGCTCAGAACGTTTTTCAAAATGTCCATATCTAAAAGGAGGCTAAGGACAGAAAGTAGGTGTATGAAATATGTTATAAATTCTAAAATGACAAATGTGTTTTTTAAGAAATGAACTTTGAATATGAGAAATAATATTCTTTGTTTAAGTTCATTTTGGAAATACTGTTCTTTAAGAATGATATCGAAGTTAGAAAATATCTATAGACTTATTAAAGTCTATAGAGATTTTTGTGGATATAGAGTATAAAATTAGATATTTTCCTCATGGGTATATCCAGTTTATTGTCAAATAAAATAGTCTTTATTTTAATTTTTATAAATATAAAGAATATACAATAAAATATTTGGCATTTTTTAAAATAACAAACATGTCACCTAACACATTTATTAGATAATAAATTTGTTAAATGTTAATAACTAAAATATAATAACCAATGTGTTTATTTTTCATGAAACTAAAAATTTCTTCAAAAGTACTTAGCTTTTTTTCTTCTTTTTTAAATGTGTCTGGTTACTCTTGGGTTTTTGCTCATAGACAGATGATGATAGATAAATAGATGATAGATAGATAGGATAGAGAGATTATTAGATACATTCTGAAATATATAACAAGTTGATTAATTTCTCTCCATTTTTCTTGAGCCTGTTTACCTATAATTGAAGAGAACAATATCCACAATAATTTATTAGTTGGCCATTCTCCTTTTCAAACTTTAGAACTTTGTTAGAGGCAAACTGCATAATTAGAACAGAAATCAAAAGCTGAATGAAAAAATAAAATTAAAATTTCGGTATGACCAGCTTTACAAAACACTATGGATTAATTTTTACTTCCACACCATAAACTTTATCTCTGAGCTGAGGAATTCATTGTGTTGCAGGTTAAGCAACATTAAATTTTAAAACACCACCATGGTTTCATCCTATGAGCATATGAGAAACTTTTATATTTTAGCCCAGTTGCATATTTAATGGACTATACTCTACTAGGCAGCAGCAGCATGATGAACCTTCTGAATAATTGAGGTCTATGAGAATGACATACAGGAATGTTATTAGGATTTTTCATTTTTTATTACAGTCAATTAGACACTGATATGCTAATAACTTTGGAGATTGTGCATTTATCTGCTTAAGAGAGCACACAGGGGGAAGAAAAAAAAAAAAAAAAGGTGATCTGTGTTCTAAGCCACAGAACATAGCATCGTAGAAATAACTCCAAACAAAATTTCAAAGAACCTGTTTACTGAGCAGATTGAAAGAACTCTGTGGCAAGAGGGACAAATGTTTTAGCTGTTTTTCATCACACCTCTTAAATAGCCTTAACACATACAACATTTAAATTACTAGTCCTAATAAATATGTATCTTTCTGATAATTAACGTCCACTCAGGAAAATATCGACACGTTTCAAGGAACAGTGCAGTGCTCTTAATGCCTCTATCCCCAGGATCGTAATTGTCATTTCACATGATTTAGTGGTCTGCATCTCACATTGTATTTTCTTGTTTTTGGGGTCCCTTGTTGTTGCCTTGACCCTCACTCAATTAGGTGGACCTACCCACTCAAGTATCGCATCTCCCTTAGCTCATAATGAAAGTCACACATGTGACAGAGCTTTTAGCTTCTCCTGAGGAATATGTCCTTGGCTTTGTAGATGGCTGCCTTTTCAATCTGTTAATAGGTAAATAAGAGTTTGATCACAGGTAAGAGTAAATAAAAAAGTAAACTAGTAACATAAATTTTAGAAGTTCCTAATGAAGTCTCTCTTCAATAATCTTTTACAATATCAAAAACCACTGAAGTTCAATAAGAGCAGTGGTGAAAACTTCTTGACTAGTACCTATTATGGGCCTATTACTGTCATTAACACACAGTTTTCTTATGTAATAGTCAGGGCAATCATATGACATGTCTGTTAGAATTTCCCATATTTCCAAACTTTCCCATAGAATTTTGCACATTAATAAGTTTTAAAAAGATGAAACAGTAGTCCCAACATAAATAAGTATAATGTAACTAATAAGTGAAAATGTGAGTCTCTTGATCCTCAGAAACAATATCTTTATCTGCAGGTACAGCTTCCCATACACGTGCAAATACATAAACTAGTAACTAGTAGTCTACGACATGTTTGTTTTACTGTATTTTAATGTAGTTCTTATTCATTGCAACAGTTATTAACTTTTTTCTAATAGCTGGAACTATGTAATTTGCATCTGTTCATGGAAAAGTACAAAATATTAGTATATGAGGCCCTTAATTAAAACGACAATGAAGTTTATACTAGCTATGCTTAAGTCCCCAAGGCTTGGCAAGGTTTCATGAGTCTAATGCTGCCTATAATGCAGGCTCTGGAATGTTTCCTAAATTTGTGTGCTATATATATTTCAGCTGATCTTGAAAACAAATTTTTCTAGAATAGAAAATTTATAAGTATTTGTATACTTATTCTTCCATCCCTAATATTACCTTATTGTAAAGATATTTGATGAAAAATTTAAAAGAGAACATCTGCAAGAGAAAAAGAAAAAAGGAGATAGAGTATGAATGCTAAGCAATTTAATTACAAATGTGCTTCTGGAGAAGGATCCTATTTTGTCTTTGGCTTCATGAATGATTGAAATTTTCCATTTCAGGTTATGGAAAAACAATTATGCTGGTTCATCTAAAACAGTGCCCACTGTGTTTCACTTCTGAAAATAACTGAAAGGTCTTCTTGGAAGTTCTTTTTCCTTTTTCTGTTTTAAGCATTAGGAGGGTTGCAATCTAGTGGTGGCACTCTGATAAAATTATTGATAAGTTACATACTTATAGAGTGAACTCTGAAGATTTCATAAATGACCATAGAATAGAACAAATTAACAAACAAACAAACAAAACATTTTCTCCTGAGTTCCATTCATGTTTATCATCCACTAAATTTCCTTTTTGTTTATTTTGGTTTCATTTCAACAGCATTCAAAAGGAAAACTCCCCTTGGCTTCTTAGGTGTGATTTATAACAAACACCAAGTTTAAAATTAGTTTTTTGTTGGAATTTCCCTGTGAGTCCAGTCCCCTTAGGAAATTACTACCCTCACTTGAACCTGCATGGTCTATAGCAGATGAATTATGACTCCAAGAAAGACATTCATTAAGGGAAAGTTGAGAAGGGCCGGGAAAATAAAGGAGGTGGCAAGAACAAAATTCTAATTTAATTTGTTCAGTCAATTTCTAAAAGGACTGAGTTCTCACATCCACAACAAAAAATGCATTTACTTAGAAAAATAAAAAATAAATAAATAAAAAGAAAGGGCATCATCCCTTCACAACCACATGCATTCTTCATTTCCCTTAGGAGAAAGCACACAAGCTGCCCTAGAGAACTTAATTCAATGGCTTTCACACTCTTTTCAATGCCAGATATTAGAATCTAGTTCAAGATAAATAAGGTCTGAATAAAGGCAAAGAATGAGAGAAATGCAGTAATCAAAAAGGATTGCCCCTCAATCAAAGTTTATCTCTACTTGTATAATTTATACTGAATAACAAATTTTTACAGCAGTAGGGCGGTTAAGCTTTGTTTTGTTGAGAGAGAGGTGAACAGTGCTAGAAATGCTTTTAGATATTACTAATTAAAAGAGTATTTAACCATAATTACTTTTCTAAAAATCTTTATAATAAAGTAATTATAATGAAAATTTAGGAAAGAATTTCATCATAAATAATGAGTGTTATTGAATAAGATCAATGATGTATGAAGAGATAACTACTGTACTACTGATCCAGTAGGACCTTTGAAATTGTCTTTTGTTTATTTTTCTCCATGCAGTCACTGTACTTGGGGTTGTAACAGCAACTGGATACTGAGTTGTCCTACCTCTCCTAGGTTTTTTGGGATTGGTACTAAGCATATATCACAGATAGGCACAAATAGCTGAAACTGACTGTTTATGGCAGGAGTCCCTGTAACATGGAAAAGAATATCCAGTTGCTACTTGACAGCAATCACGTTTTCACCAGTTAAAATAACTATTCTTCTCTGAAGAAATGTACACACTTTTCAATCACTTTTTCTTCCTCCATACTTTATATAGGAATCATGAATCACAATTTCTCTAGTCACACTAAAATCCCTCTTTCAAAGTACTGGTCGAGGTATATTTCGTTTTTGGTCTCACTGCATCCATATCTCAGCTCACCTACAACTATTCCTTGAGATGAAAAATTAACCAAAAGAAAAAAACTTGGACCATATAAATACAGGATTTGAGACAATGCATAAAAGAGAAATAAAAACATATTCTTTGAGTCTTTTATTAAAAAAAAACAAAAAACTAGAGAGAGGCTCCTCATTCTGTTGAATTTGCATCATCAGGGTTAATTTCATTTTTCCTTTTAGACCCAGTAGTTGTAGTGGCCAGGTATCTCAAGACCACTTTACTTTGCTTTGGTAGAAGCAGAAACTTGAGGGTGGGAGAAAGGTAAGATCCTACTCTCAAAAATGTGAAGCCAGCTTCTAAAGCCAGAATTACCTTCATTATACTATCTCAAAAGGCAGGCAGATATATAAGTTCAAGAACTGTTGATTTTTTAAATTTCTAAGTTTTGCCATTGCCCCATTTCTAAATTGTTTATATCTTCTGTTTTCCCCTAGGGATTTGCCTGAGACCCATCATAAAAATATATCAGAGAAAGACAAATGCTGTATTATCTCACTTATAAGTGGAATCTAAAAGTATCAAACTCATAGAAACATACAGTAGAATGGTGGTTGCCAGGCATTTCGGAGTTGGAGAAATAGGGAGATTTTAGTCCAAGGGTATAAACTTTCAGCTACAAAATGAATAAGTTCCAAGGATCTAAGGTACAGAATGGTTACTATAGTTAATACCTTTCACACATGAAAGTTGCTGTGAAAGTAGAGCTTTTATGGTCTCACTGTATGTGAGTTGATAGAGGTGCTAACTAACCTTATTGTGGTAAACATCTTGCAATATATCAATGTATCAAATTATTATTTTGTACACCTTAAATTTACATAATGTTATCTGTCATTTATCTCTCAAATAAAATGGAAAAAGAGAAAGAAAACTGTGTGGGTGCTTGTCTTTGGAACTGTATGTGGGGATTCAATCTGTTCTCCAGTTTAGTTTGTAAAGGGGAGTTAGATCCACAGGTGAATTTATCAGTGATGAAAGCTTATGGTCATGAGGGGAGAATTCTGCGTAAAGGCCCTGAATTATAGGATGAAGGGAAAAGTCTATGGAGATAACTTAAACTTGAGAAGGGACACTGACTCAGCAATTTCAAGAACTCCTTGAGGAGTATAAAGGTAAAAAGGTAAAGTGACAAAAAAAATTTTTTTTTAAGATTTATTTTATTGTTTTTGACTGAGAAACATAGACAGAGAGAAGGGGGAGGGCCCCGAGCAGTCTCCATAGTTGTACATCATCAGTGTTTTTCAACATAGTTTCATTCCACACAGGTGTGGGGGGGGGGGCCTCATAGGGCAGGAAGCAGGAGGGGGTCTACCACATGGGAGCCAAACTGGGGGCCTCCCGCCTGTGAAGCTTGCCTTGGAAAGAGCCAAACTGGGGACCACACCCAGTTCAGCATATGGGTCCATATGGGCGGAGGCTGGGATTTGATCCACTGCAAGGTGAGTGCTTAACCTGATGAGCCATCCTGGCATCCCCCGCTAATTTTGGTGTACATTTTTGACACCAGGGCATTAGAATGAACTTATTCTACACCAGATTTCACCTATGTAAGTTTGACCTTTAGGAAAGCAAAACAGGTTCTCTGTAACTGTTAAAATGTGGCCAATACTAGAAATTACCCTCCTCAGAGTACAATTCACTAGTTTCCATTTTAGCCTTTATCTCCTCTGCCTCCTCAACCTTCTGCTGGGGAAATCTTTTAAAAACTTGAGTTA
>PVKE010007800.1:23483-49645 GCA_004027555.1 Craseonycteris thonglongyai
AAAAAACTTGAGTTAAGTAATTTCAACTTCAGCAACTACCTGTAAAGCTGATGAATTGCAACTCTGTTGCCAGTTTTCCCCTTTGTGTGCAACTTCCTCCTTGGTAACTCCAATCTCCTCAAATTAAACACTTTTTAAACGTGGGCCAGTTTTCTTACACTTTCACCTATCACCACCATCTTAATCCCATGTACAATATTATCTTGCATGGCTATGCGGGCAAACACAATTAGAGGTCACCCCCCAACTATATATCATAAGGGAAAAATATTTAATTTATTCTCTCTCCAGCAGTTAACACTGTGACAAACCTATAATAGTTCATTAAATGGTATTCAAAGAGTGAAAGAAGAGATTGAAGCAGGTGTCCCATAATGTGCTTACTCAATGATGGGAATAAAATTAAGGCTATATTAAGGAAGATAAATCACGTGAGATACAGCCTTTGAAGGAGTTCAAGTAGGAAGAATATATTTGTGCACACGAAGAAAAGGTGCTTTCAGTGAGAAGATGCCGTTGTAAGGCAAGGACAGAAGCCTGGAATAGACCCTTCCATTTGGCGTTCAGAAGAAACCAACCAATTTTGATCTTGGACTTCTAGCCTCCAGAATTGTGGGAAAATAAATTGCTGTTGTGTAAGCCACACAGTCTGTGGTATTTTGTTAGAGCGGCTCTAGCAGAACAATGCAGATTTTAGCATGTGTTATTAGTTTACTCATATGCAGATAGTAGTATGTGGCAGTCAGCATTTTTAGAGTAAAAAATTACCTGTACAAAATAAAACATTAAAAAAGCAAATAAAAACAAAAAAACTGGGCCTTCTACCAGAAGAGTACAAGCTAATTCAGTTTTAAGCCCATATGCTTAACCCTAAAGAGGAAAAACTACTTGATGAGAGGTTGCTGTTTTCCATCAAGATTTAAATGCAATTATAATAAAACCATGGTTGTTAGCACTGGAGTTAGACATTTAAACACGTCGATAAATTTTTGGAATGGCGGGGAAAAAGGATGCTTTGTTTACTTTTATTTCCACATTAATTGTGGCACTGACAGAGAATGACAAAGTGATAGCCTTAGAGACCACTCAAATCATCTCATTCACAAAATGGGTGTTTTTATGAGTAAGTGCTCCTCTGTCAGGAGGGTAGCTCAGGGCTCAGCAGATGGTCACCGGAGTTTAGGAACATCTGCTCACTCTTTCTCCCTTTGTCAGTCCAGAACCCACCGAAGATAAAGATTTTCATATAATAATGTTATCTGCCTCCCAAAACCATGGTATATCTGGCAAGGGCCAGGAATTTGGGGTAGTTTTGATAAATGTAATTAAAATTGTGTCAAGATGTGAAAACATTTTGACTAAATAATACAGGCGATATTCCACAAGAGAGTAATAAATACAAAGTCATGAATTGACTGATGCTTGCACTTATTGAAGTAACTCACAAATTAAAACACATTGCATAAAGAAATGAGTTTGGATATCAAGAAAAAATCATATATTCCAAACCCTACAAAAATTTAACTTTTTAATATCATTTTGTCTTATACAAATAAGTTTAAAAACAGAAACATAAAAGCTTACACAGACTTAAATATCTTTAAAGGCAGACCTTCTCTGGGATATGTTTGTTTGTTTTGTTTTCTAGACCAAAGACAATTGAACTGAAAATATTAAGCACCTACTTGGCTTACCAAAAGTATTAGAGTTAGAAGTCAGCTAGGTTTGGCAACAGTAGAAATAGTATTTCTGTCTTTTAGGGCTTGAAAAGTTTTAAAACAAAAAAATAAATAAATAACAGTAATGTAAGAAAGCATCTATAAACTATAACTAAGTGGCCCACCCAATCACATGCATAGATGGTCAGGTAAAGTCCACGGAAAAGAAAGCCATTTAGGGGAATTCTGAGGGACAGGTTATCACGGGGAGGTAGGAAGTAGGCATTCATGTGAAAATACTGCTACAAAAAAGAATAGAATCAGAATTCCAAGGGTGGGCTCAGTACACTTGGATAAACTAGTCCAGTGGTTTCCAATCCTTTTTAAGACATCTACTAGAATATATTGTTATACACATTTTGTTTTAATTTCACATTTACAGAAATGTTGCAAAAAGATAGTTCTGCATCCTCTTTACACCTTCCTCTCATTCACCAGTTGACAGTTTTCCTCTCTAATTTCTCACTTTCTCCTTTGCTCTCTCTCATATGGCTGTCTCCTGTGTCCTTCTGACATATCTCCATGATTCTTAGAGACCTTCTTTAATGTCGTGTATCTCACTTTTTCTGGCTCAGCCCCGATATGTGCTCCATTCCCTGTTCTTTTGACCTGGACAATGGTTTTTAGGAAACAAAATTGGGCCACAGGTACATTCAGAGTTTCTATGCCTTCTCAGTGAACAGAATTCAGAATTAAGGATATCGCCATATCTATTAAGAAGATGAGCTTTTATTGATGTTTCTAATTTTATCCAACACGTCAGAAAGCTTCAAATATTTTATCTTTTTTAAATCTTTTTAACTCTTTTCCAATACAGTGAGAAACCTGGTCCTCATTAACCTCAATATATTAAAATTTAACATTTGCTCAAGATTATCAAACACAAAAATCTCAAAATGAGTAACTTATGCTACTAAATTTTTTTTAATGCAAACCAAATAACTACAGTTCAATATTTATTTACCATCCCTTTTTGTTTCTTTGAGATAAAACTCAATTGGAGTGAAATGAGCAAATCTTAAATGTAAAATTCATTGAGTTTTAACAAACCCATATAGCATTACAACCTAGAACATTTACATCGTCTCTGAAGGTTAGTGTATAGCTGTTTTTCAATCAGTACCTTCACCTTCCACAAATTATGGATCATTTTTTCCTGTTCTAGAGTATATTATGAATGAAATAGTATTGTTCTAGAACAGGGGTGGCGAACCTTTTGGAGATTGAGTGCCAAAGTTTATGAAATAAGAGTACTCACTCGACTCGCGTGCCAACCCATCGAGTGAGATAGAGGCATCAATTATTTTTATGTCTATAAGAGCATAAACAATAATTTTTTAAATGGTATTCACAGCTCTGCATGCCAAAATAATTGCTCTGCATGCCACTTTGGGCACGCATGCCATAGGTTCGCCACCCCCATTCTAGAATATACTATACATAGAATAATACAGCATATAAATTTTTTTATATCTGGCTTAATTTGCCAACATGTTTGTGAGACATATTTTTTGTATATATTAGTCTAATTTATTGATGAGTAATTTTTTTTATATAAATTTACCACAAATTACTTCCACATTTTCCTACTAATGGACATCAGAGCCACTTCTAGGTTTGAACTTTGAATAAGGCTTTCTTATGTGAGACTATTGACATGGAAATTCACTGATCTTTGCTAAACTCCTAGGGTAGAATTTTAGAGACAGATGTATACATTTATAATAGGCTACCAAAGTTTCTTTTTTCAAAGAGGGTGCACTATTTACATTGTTACCAACATGTATGAGAGATCTAGTTGTTCCATAGCCTGGCCAACATTTGATGTTGACAGAATTTTAAATTTTAGTCATTCTAGTGAATGTATATAAGTTTGGCTTTAATTCATGTTTCCCTAATGAATAGTGTAGAATTTTTTCTCATTTTATTGGACACATACATTTTTGTGATGGATCCAAGTTTTTGTTTGTTTGTTTTTTGCTCACTTTTAGATTGTTAGTCTTTTAACTGTTGAGTTGTTAAGACTTTACATATATTTTACTACAGGTCTTTTGTCAGTTACTTGTTTATTTTGTTCGTTTTCCATTTTTGATCAAGCCTAACGTATCGTGTTTTCTCTTTTTTATGATTTCTATGTTCTAAGAAATTTTTGTCTACCTCGTATTGCACAGAAAATCCCTTACAGTTTTTTTTAAACTTTTAGAGTTCTAGTTTTTACATTTAAGATTTTGTACGCTATTTGGTGGGGATTAAGGTTTATCCATTCCATATGTGTAGTCAGTAGTTACAGGATTATTTGTTTAAGACTGTCCCTGCCCATTGAAATGCTTTGTCATCTTTGTCAAAATTGTATTAACTTATAGTCTTTTCCTGGATTCTGTATTTTGTTCCATTGGTCTATTTTGATTTTTTTGTTGCTGTTGTTGCTTGTTTGTTTTGTTGTTGTTTTTTCTGTTCTCATACTACCAGCACACCATCCTGATTCAGCAGTTTTACGATCTCAACTTTCGCAATGTGTCTTCCATTCACTTTCATTTTATTAAGGATATGTCCTGGCCTCTATCTTGGTTTTCCTGCCCACCCCGTTTCTGCAGTTCACTGACTTTCCCTGACCCATAAATTTATGCTTATTCATTCACCAAATTCTGGGAATTATTAGTGGCACTTTTTCAACTGTGTTTCTGTCCCTTTCTCAGTCCTCTTATTCTGCATTTGAAAGTCATGTTAGAATGTCTGTTATTATCACATAGGTCATGAAGTCTCTGGTATTTTTCTCTCTTCTTGTTTTTCATTTTTTATTTCTGTCTTTTATTTTCAGATTAGGTCATTTTTTTCTACCTTTTTTCAGACTCAAGGATTATTTATTTTTGCCTCCCCTGACTGGATTGTTATAATGTAATGAATCATGTTGAACTTCTTATTTCTATTGTTTTTCTTTTGTAAACAGTTTTTATATTAAATAGATTTGAGTGGTCTAAAAATAAAAAGAACCTCTGGGGGAAAACAAAGTCCCTCCGCCAGGGCTCCAGGTTTCATCTGGAAAGCTTTAGGTGGTACTTACTATTTTAACAGCTCAGGATGGAGCAGAAGACTAAGGACAGTGATAAATAGAAGATGAAGAAAAGAGCCATACAAAGGGGAGGGATCAGGGTACCGGGGAGCAGCCACCCACCTTATCATCGCAGCGCTCTGGTGTCTGTTGAACTCGCTCATAACCAGCAGGGGCAGCATTTCTTGGACCGAGATGCTGGCCACCGTAAGTTGCAGAGGGTCCGGGGGCGATGTGGTGGAAGTCCACCTGTGTCCTGGACTTGGGGTGCTCAAGTGACCTGGGCTGACCGTCGTGAGGCAACTGAATGCAGGCTGCAAATATGCACACACCTGAAGAGAAGCTTCGAGCAGCTGAAGAGAAGCTGAATATGGAAGGCAAGGTCAGGATCCCAGTTTCGGGTAAGTCTAAAGGCTGCTTTGGAAATGCTTTCTCCGCTTTGGGGAGGACAGCACGGGGCGTGGCCATTGGTGGGGGTTTCTGTCTGGCTGGAATGATGGGCAGGGAATGAGGACTCGGTGCTGTAAGAGGCTCGGTTCACGAGGGTGGATGACACAAACGTGGCAGAAGTCGTTTCATAGACGCAGCAGGAACGCATGAAGCCCAACTGGAAGTCAGTTTGTGAATTGCCTGAAGAGCAGGCGGTGCCAGGGCTCCGACCACAACGACACACCGCTGTGCTCACCGCACGCCCCCAGGGGAAGACGCTCCTGCCCGCGCCAAGGGCATCAGAGGCCGGGTGCCCACCTTGCCCATGCCCCGCCCAGAGGGCAGAGGTTATTGGAGGCATCCGCGCTGCTTTTGTGCGCAGCCTCAAAGAGACCCTCTTCCCACCCCCACCCCCTGGTTCCACCTGGTTGACGTTGACAAGATCACTGCCACCTGCAAGACGCTCTCTACCATCATATCTGGCTTCTGCAACACCAAGGGGGAGCAGACGCTCAACCAGCTCCTCATGCCAGTGGATGCAATGGTTGCTGCCCACAACGTTGTCATCTTGGTGTCCACCAACCCAGCCTGAGCTTTCGGGCCGTGCTCTGCAGAGGCCAGGCCCAGCAGACCCACATGTTGCCACCAATGTTCCCAGGCTGCAGGGAGGGCGGGAGAGGTCCTAGAGGCACCAGAGGGCCTGGAGCCAGCTCGGGCCAGCACTTTTTACTTGCAGCGTCTGGTGGAGCTGACACGAGGGTTCAGTGGTGCGATACCTCCAACATCTTTAAGATGGTCAGGGTATACGCTGCATGGGCGTCCCTACACACGTTGCATTTGGGTGTGCGCCCTGGTGGTGGAGCGTGTCACTGCCCAGACTGCCCAAAAGAGCACGATCCTCTCCGAGGAAGAGCAGAAAATGTTTGCATTTCAGGCACGCAGGCGTGCTTTGGTCAGCTGGTTGCTGCAGCTTCCCGAGGCTATGGTGAAGGTCCCCATGACTCCATGGACAAACGCAGCACTGAGCTATGCTCAGATGGTTCCAGAGCGACGCTAGCACCTCTTCACCAAGGAGCAGATGAGCAGATGTACCTGGCCGTGGGCGGCTGGCTGCTCGGGTTGGGGGGCGCAGTGGGGGTGGGGGAGGACCTCCTTTAACAAGACCTTCCAGCGCTCAGGACGACTGGAGGAAGATCACCTGCATCTACTACTGCAGAGCTTGTGAGGGGGAGCCAGACTGGCTAAGGATTCCCTGCCCCCGCGTCCAGGAAGCATGGGAGAATGCTTCTAGGTGGTTAGGACTTGATTCTGACACTGGCGTGCTGCTGCTTGAGTCTCCAGGGACTGACCCTGAGCCCTAGTTTCCCCTGATAGGTAGACTCTGGGGTGGGGTCCTACATCTGCTAAGATTCCCCAACACAGGAGCCACAAAGGGAAGGAACTGTCTTCAGTCCTCCAGAGTATGAGGGTATTGGGCCAACCGTGAGGAATTCCTTTCCCTGATCCCCACACCCAGAGAAGTAGCTCTTAATTATTTCTGATTTTGTTTTAAATAAAATATCCTTAGCATAAAAGAACAAACATTAACAACAAAATGAAATCACTATGCTTATTCCTCTCACCATAAAGCACCAGATATTTTGATTGTGTGAACTGTAAACTGGTATTTACATTACCTTTCGGAAGAAGGAAAAGAAAGAAAAATACCATTTAGAGGTCTAAACTGAAAGGGGCAGGACAAAAGAGAAAATAATTAAATATTATGAAGAATGTGATCCTCTTGTTTAGTTACATATTCGATTGACATAGGAAAACTGGGGTAAGCACTTCATTTTATGATCCTGAGTTTAGATATAGATGTATTGTGTTAAAATAAGAAAAGACATCCATATGCAAGTAGCCACAGACAATAGGATTTACTGCATTTATTCATGAGTAAAGAAAGTAGAGGTGAAAACTGAGAAATAAGACATGAAGAACTCAGATGTCTCATGAATAAGAAAAGTAAACTGAACCAGATTCAAGGAAGCCACATTAAAAATGTGGACTTGGAAACTATTAGTTTAATGATTTGTGAATCCCTGTTATTCTTGCTGGTTGAGCATACGGAATTTGGAAGATAAGGTGAGTTAAAGAAAGAATAAGGAATTAGGATAGAAAGGTACTGATTGTGAAATATTAATTCTTAGATAGTAGTCCTTTAAATGGAGGGATGTAGTTTGAGGATAAAATGGCAGCAACAGGGTTAAATGGTTACGTCTGTGTTGATAGTTCATCAGTTTGATGAAATTAAAAGTCACAAAGGAGAATGAGAACCAGAGCAGAGAGGACTCAGATTGGGCTATAAATAAAAAAAAAACATAAAGAGAGAAAATGCCTTTTGGCAGAAGTACAAGTGCCTTTTGGCCTGAAGCTAAAGAGTAGGGAGAAGGAATAGGAAAATAAAGAATGAGTATAGACAGACCTCATTTCAGAGAGCTTTGATTTCACAATAAATATGGTGGTTCATCTGTTGGATTATCATAAGGGAATATAAAACTGAAAAAAAAAAAAAAAAGGAAAGTTTTGGAACAAGTATTGTGGGAGTTCAGCCAAAGATGAACGGAAGTATTATCAAAATCTGTTAGGGCCTAAGAGATCTTATTCCAGGATCTTTCACATAATAAGTACCAAAAATGTTGATATAATCTATGATTTTTGTGAGATAAGCTTTTCGTATATTAAGGACAATACTAGACCAGGTAAAGGATTGTCTGAAGAAAGCTGTCATAGAGAAGAGCAGATTTCCATCCTTTTCTTCCTCCTGACTTCACAGTGATGATTTTAAAAACAGGTTTACCCATAAACCCATCAATGCCATCAGTTATTATGCAAAGGTATTTTCAAACCATTTCACTTGAGGACAGTTGCTAATGAATATATTTCTATAATTCCCCCACGTCTTTATTTTTATCTTTATTGATTATTAGCTTATAATTAAGGTCCAAATATAAATATAGCATAGGAGATAAACAGATTTTGAAGAAACCATCATTCTGGTAAAGCATTCCTTTAAAGTCTAACATGTATGGTTAGAAAGTACTGGTATATAACATTATGCATCCTAGGCATGATGAACAATATACCTAAGTAAAAAATTTATACTAACCATCTTTGTATAAACTATTGAATAATCAAATTATACAAAATTTCTTTAAGTAAAGATGTTTAAATATTTGTTTGTGACAAAGCACCATTCTTTGTACCATCCTGTTTTTCTTTGATTGTCTAAAGCTGAATATATGCAAAATGTTCCTCTTACTTAGGGGATATGACTGTTTCTGTGGGACACATGGATGACCAGTACACACCCATAAAAGGATGTAATTTATTCTTTCATTTCTGAGAGCAAAGACCCAGTGATTGAATTTTGAAGGATGAAGTTAGTGGAAGTCTTTAGACTTGTAAAACACAAACAAATTTTATATATATATATATATATATATATATATATATATATATATACACACACACACACACACACATATATAGCTAGTGTTGACATCAATCACATTAGTTATTAGGACTATAGCCAAAAACCTAAATTAGTTCTGTATGACTCTAGACTTGGATTATGTATATATTCTGATACCAAAAAGCAAAAATATATAATTATTACATTTTTCTAACTTTAATCTCTTTTAGGAAGTTACATAAAATTACATTTTTATGTAATTTCCTATAAAAGTAAATTTCTTTTATAGGAAGTTACATTTCTATAAAACCTCCTTATTTTTAAGACAAATTTTCTATTTCCAAAAAACATCTGCTACAATATGTTTTTCTCTTTTCCTGTATTTCCTTTTAGTTTTAGTTTTATTTTATCTTTCTTTCTTCCTATCTTTCTTTTCTTTCCTATTTTTTCTTAGAGAATCATATATTTTCCCTTTAATTATATTTTCTTTTCTAACCTCCCATCATTATAGATTTAGTTAGCAATAGGATTTTTATCTTAACTTCTCATAAATGCTTACCTCATACACTAGGTGCTCCTTGGTAATTTATATTTATAAAAGTGAGGTACTAAATATCAGTTTAGAACTCCCTTTACTACAAACCTGACTCACTACCACATCACTGGTTGATTGGGTTAGTACCAAACAATAACATTGGAAAACCTCTTGGTTATATTTGCTTTCCAGAAAATAATAACTTCATCATTGTTTCATTACAATATAAGTTTGTCTGTTAGACCTCAAAAGACATTATATCTTAGCTTACACACTTTTGCTCTATCATCTGTCATGAGAAAATATATCCCAGGTAATCAGGATCCCAGAATGTGGGTACATATGGAATAGACTTGAACTCAACCCACAGCCTAGAGTCAAGTAGCTAATCTGGTATGAGCTCAACAGATCCAAAGCTGACCCACACACATATAAGTGAGAAATAAATTATTTTAATAACCTATTCTGCATTCAGGTTGTTTCTGAAATAGCTAATTGATAAATTCCTAATATATAAAGATATTAGATCATAATTTTAGGTTGGAAGCAAGGCCTTTCATTGAAATTGGGCAAAACCCATATCTTTTTTTTAACATATCTTAATTTTATATATAATATTTGTACATAATTATAGTATATGAATATAAATACATATTATATTTGTTTCATAATAATATAAATGTGTTACATTTCTAGATATTGAACTGAAGTATGGGTGCTAAGGATCAAACCGTTTATAGCAAATCATCTTAGCACCTTCCTTTTTCATAGAATTAGTAAAAGCCAGACAATGTGGTTCATGTTTAATTTTTTTCAATGGATAAAAAATGACAGTAATAAAAAGGAGAACTTACCTTTCATATATTTTTTTTGGTTATTGATTAAAAGTGATGGTTTTGCAGACATTCTCTACCTTATAAACCTTTAGGTGGGAGTCTGCTAGTTCAGAGTAAATTTGCATATTTGTAATAAAATACACAATGCAAAAAAGATTGCCAAAAGTTTAGAAATAACATGAATGATGGTATAGACATAAAGGGAGATAGATATCTTAGTATAAACAAAATAGGTCATTTTTTTCTCCTTGTAAGTCTGTATTTCGGGTGATAGAATTCAGTTGAATCACTCGTTTGTTTTGATATGAATGTACCTGTATTAAACTGAAGAACTCTGAGATTCAAAATGGACTTCTGCAAGAATACTTCAATTTACATCATGCATCAGAGTTCAGTTTAGGATCAATGCTTTTATTACTGGAGAGGCTCTATCACTTTCTGAAAGTAATCATTCTTGGAATGTTAAAACATTTCATGTTTGATATCAGTGGTAAACTAGAATTTACGACCTATCTTACTTGGCACTGAGAGCCCCATTTTCTCTCTCCAGACTGCCCATCGTCCTGACCAGAAAGAAAAAGTTTTTACTGTTCAGCCAAGTTACATCTGAGATGGTTGCCAGAGTTTAGGAAGCACTTAGGTAGCTTGCTTCACAAAGAATGAGTGGGTAACATTTACTATGAATAAATCAATAAGACTGATGTAGTTGAAATGCAGTTTGAAAAGGGCAGAAGCCCTCTAAAAGCTTTGAAATTTTTAACTTTAGAGAGAGGGTTGAAAGTTGAAATTCACATAGTGGGATTATAACCATTATCTTTTTTCATGTCCATAAAAGAACTATAAGTCACCACGATTTATAGTTACAGTAAGAACTTTTCCAAGAGATGAAGAAACATAATAATTGTTCTTTAGTGCTTCAAGATATTTTGTTTATTCCGTAAAAAAAAAAAAATACTATTTATTTTATGCAGCACTCGTGTATTGGTCTGGAATTCAAATAAACCTTAAAATTTGACAATGACTGTAATAGAGCTATAAGAGTAGAACCATTTTTTTATATTAAAAAATATAATGTACAGAATAGACTTCTTTTAATAAAATCAAAGAATAAATCATAGATATTTTTACCTACCCCAAATATTCTTTTCTGCATTCTGTGTAGACATTTATAAAGCAATAATGTGTGACAGTGGTGATATTTTGGGGTTTATTGCCCTTATATAGGTTGGGTGTACTGGAATTCTGACTTCAAAAAACATTTTGGGGAATGCAATGCTTACAGCTTTTAGAGTAGTTAGCAAAAGCAGAATAGAAAATAACACCTGTGAAATATGTTTGAAGTGTTTTATAAGCAGATAATGATCTATGTCTAAAAGCAATGATGTAGTGATACTTGGGTAATAGAGCTAACCCATATTTACAAACATCATTTTCAGAAGAAAGGCAACATAGAGATACTTGATTGTAAGTCTTAGCACAACTCCCAGAAAAGTTTATTTTTATACATCAAACCTTGCAAGATGTCCTCAAAAACTAGACAAACAACATTTGTTTTCAGGCTGCTTCATTCCTTAGGCAGTTAAGAGGTTTACTTGAGGTCTATTTATTTGGCTGATTACTTTTAGCCACAAGAAATTCTCTGTGTTTGAAATTTTCTTTTATGTTCTGGTTTAATCTATATAGAGGGGATACTAGTAACAGAGTGAGTAAAGAGAACAGAATTTAAAAGTCAAGAGATAAGGTTTTCTGTCACCTTTTAAATATATTTTTATTTATTTATTTATTTATTTATTTTTTGACAGAGAGAAAGAGAGAGAGATACAGAGACAGAGACAGAGAGAGAACTGAACTGGGGGAGCTCCCAGTTCAGCATATGGGTCCGCACGGGCCGGGGCCGGGATTCGATCCCTGGTCCCCGGCGCTGCAAAGTGAGCGCTTAACCCACTGAGCCATCCCGGCTTCCCCTCTGTAACCTTTTAAAATTATTTTTTTAATTGTTGGCATATGATATTTAAAGCACTGTTTTAGAGTGGAGAGAAGGAACAAGGGGGGAGGCTGTGGAGAGAATGATACAGGATGAAAGTAAGGCCTCTGTGCTCTAAGAATCTTACAGCATAATGGAAGAATCAGACAAGTGCCCACTCAGCTCTGAGTAATTAAAATAGGGGACCGCAGGGTATGGACTGACGTAGAGAAAGCTAGGTAGGTTGCCATTTCACAAGCATTCATATGGCAGAGGTAATTCTCTTATGCCTTAGGATCATGTAGAGTTAACTGGATATGACAGGGTCAGATAAGTAGAAACCAACGCTTGTGTTACCACAACAGGCATTGGTTTGGAGCAGAGGACCAAGGGTGACTGAGGAAAAGGATTCATATTGTACTTTTATTGAAAATAATTTCATGACATTTCCAATTAAGAATATCTGTTCTACCAGGAAAGTTACTCTTCTCTGCTACACAATTTATCTTTCCTTTCTTTCTTCACTTAAAGAGCTGCTAAATTTTCTTTTGTATTCTAGTAAATAATTCCATTTCCACTCTCAGCTGGCATACAAAGTTTAGCAAACAGAAACCTGGTGATGAGCAGAACAACAAAATTTTTTAATTCATGCCCTTTGGGGGCCTCAAGAATATATCCCAAGGATCTTATTAATATATCTATTCCAGCAAATAAGTGCCTCCCTAAGGTACATATTTACTGCTAGAATTTGAAGATCCTCTCAATATGGTTACATAGATATGAAAAATGTCATTCATATTCTTGTGAGGAAAGCTAGTTTTTGCTAGTTAGAAACTTCCTAGCATATTTCTTTCCAGAATGTAAAACTTACCCATATAATGATTGTCAGTAACTTCATATCTCAGGAATAAAATGACTCAAATGTGTATAGTAAAACAATCTCTCTCCCTCCCTAAACCTCCTTTCTTTCTCTCTCTCTCTCTCTCTCTCTCTCTCCTTACTCTGTCCTTAAAACCAAAAAAAAAAAAAAGAAAATTTTACCTGTTGAAGATAGTGAGAATCCAGATTAAAAATAATGAACCCACTAAATAATCTTTAGAGAAAGGATGAGAGGGGAAAGAATACAGTGAATACTGTATTCTAATGAAGGGTGAGTAGCTGGCACCTATTTAAAATCTACTGAACTTCTTGACTAGATACCAGGTCAAGGAGAAGGACGAGTTTCCAGTTTTGTTAGTTGGGACAATTGTTGAGGGGGCTGCTGTAGTACTTATTGCTGAGAGTAAAATCACTTAGAGAGAATGGATAAATTTACGCTTAGAAAAGCTATGCTGGATGTGATGGAACAATTTATAAGTCCTTGTTAAGCAGAGGGTTTAATATACTGGTTCCTGGGATAGAGAAGACTTCAAGCTATGTATTTATGTTTGGATTTCCCTGAGTTTGGCAATAACTGAAAGAAGGCAAATGAGTGAGTTCCCATGGAATGGACAGGTAAATATATACACAAGATTCTTCAAGGAGATTTCAGGGAAAACATTTAAAGGGTAGATATAAAAGGGGGGGGGAAAGTAAGATAAAATAATAAAATAAAAGATTTAGAATACATTACCAGAAGAATAGGAGAATCAGAGACATGCTTTCCAAAAAATTAAAGAAAACCCTTTTCAAGAAGTAGGAAATATCCAGCGGTGAGAGATGCTGTGGAGACATTAAGGAAAATCAAGACTGAAGCACTCATTGACTTTGCAGTTAGGAGAATCCCAGAGACTCAAGTGATACAAGTTGTCAGAGAGTCTTGATCAGGTAAAGCTGAATTGCTACAAGTTGAGCAGTGATGGATAATGAAGTGACGGGAAGGGAGGTAAATTACTCTTCTAATGCATTTGTCTGTGAAAGGTGGGACAAGTAAACCCAGTAATAGAGGAAGATAGAGGTTGAAAAAAGATTTTTCCTGTGTGTGTGGGTGGGTGATGGATGGAATAGGCTTCTTGAAGTTTTAAGAAAAGTAGACTGAAGTAACAATTTAGGGTTATAAGTTTCCATTAAAAAGTAATCACATATACAACTGTGGAGATAAGATATTTATCACTATTTACTTAACTGATATTAAATATGTATTTCTTATTTGTCTGTGACTAAAGCACAGAAGTCTGTGAAAACCAAAGCCAATTCTTTCATTGCTAATTTGAAATTTCTAACAATGCTAGTGAAGGAGCATTTCTATTTAATCATAATAGTTGAATTTTGAGAACCACGTAATCACATACTATTAATGTTCTCCAAAAAATGTTCTAGTATGGTGTGTGTGTGTGTGTGTGTGTGTGTGTCTATGATGCATAAATAATTTTGCCTTTTGTAAACAAGAAATTATCTCCCATCCCCTCCTGCTTCAATGTCCTGAGTTTTGATTTTGTTCTTAGACAGCCATAGCACACAAGTACAGAAAAGAAGCTCTGTGCTGTGTGAAACCAGGAAACGTGAAGCTTAAACATCATCTGAATCAAGCAAACATGCAAGCATTCTTTTCCTTTTTATTTGATGTGTACGCTATCATAGTAGATGCTCAATTACTGTGATTATATGAAAGACAATCCTAATATTTCTATGCAATATAAAATTAGTTGAAAGAAATTTTATTCAGCAGTTATCTTTTTTGCAAAACAAAATGGTGATACTTAAAGATACACTTAAGTTTATGTGGGAAGATTGTAATCCATGCAATTTTTTAATGATTTTTCTTCTCTACAAACAACTAAAACAACTTATGAATATATGTTATTCTACTTATCAAGTTTTCCTCTACTTTATCAGGATATATTTTTCAGTGTTTCCTCAGTATCCATACCATCTTCCACATTCTCTCAAGAATGATCTAGATTCTCACTTCAAGTCTGTGGATTTGAAATTTAATCTAGAGTGCAGAAATGTTATCTGCTCTCTCAAAAATGAATTAAGCATAGTAACTGCCATGTTTCCATGCTCCACAGAAAAATAAGGATTCAGAGTAGTGCTCGCTTTGTGAAAGAACTACTCTCTGATGTTAAAAAATAATAATAATAATAATAAAATAACATAAAAATAGAAACTTTGTTGACCTATTTTTCTCAGAAGCAAGGCATCATTGCGTTCCTTGCTTTCTTTATGCCACTATAGTAGCAATGCTCATTCTCTTAATGAAGATTGCTATTATAGTGACATAAGGAAATATTTAAAATTTAATACAACAATTACGGCTTTTACTGTTAAGTGTCATAAGTCTGTCAAAACTAAAACCTATACTTTTATTCCTAACACTTGATCTCACGGTACAAGCTCTAACGTCCTTCATAAAACCAAGAAAGCAACTTGCACTCACTGTCCAAGTCTGAATTATAGCAGTGCTGAATCAAATATAGGGAATAGAGGTGCAAATGTGAAGTAATGTAGGCCTGGATTCAAGTTCACTTACTGCATGAAGGGACAATTTTCCTATCTTCTCTAAATTGCCATATCATCTTTTGTTCTGAATTATTGCAATAGCTACTTTGTGGACCTCTTTGCCTACTTATAGCACATTCTCTACATAGTAACAAGAATTATCCTTAAAAACACATAAGCTCAGCCCTCCACTTAAAGGTACACACGAGGCTACAAGTTTCCACACCCCTTTCATCTCTGACCTCATCTGCCACTACCCTCTCTCACATTCATTTTACTTCAGGCATGTGAACTTCCAGGATCGTCTTCAAATATCAGGTGAGATCCCACTTTAAAGGGTTTCTACAGGTGATTCCTCTGTCTACAATGATTTCCATAATTTATTTTCCTCACCTCATTAAGCTTTTGCTTAAGTCACCTGTTCTTTGAAACCAAGCCTCTCTACACTATAAAAGATTGCAAATCCCACACCACTCCTATCCTATCTGCTTTGTCTTTTTCAGAGTCCCAATTGCCTTTTAATTTAGTATATAAATTAGTCATTTTAACTCTGTTTAATGTATTTCTCTACACAACGGAATGTAAACAGCAAAAAGTAGACATGTTTGAGCCTTTTTTTCACTTCTGTACCCCAGCGCCTAATCCAAGGCCTGGCATACATGAGCACTGAATATTTGATAAATGAGTGAAGGAAAAGGAGTGTTTCTAACTACAAAAGTTCAGACAATAGTCCTTGAAAATTTGTTAAAGTAAGCTATAGTTAGCCCAGCATTAGGCACACAGAGGGTTGTGATGGTAGCCATTATTGTGTTGCTGTTATTAATGCTATTGTCATCGATGAATGATTCATAGGTAGAGTGTCTGAGAAAGTGAACTGGGCAAGCTGCTAACCAATAAACATAGGCATGTACAAATACACATACATGCAATCCACACACATCTTAAAAGGTACCATGAAGCTTGATTTTAAAATGATGGGATTCATTCTGGTATTTTGCCAGACCCTGGCAAACAGAAGATCACTTAGTGATTAACAACCTGTGAGATGGTAACTGAAAATGACATCAGGCAAAATGTCACATTAGAAAGCAGTGCTATGAACAGAATGAAACTCCAAAATCAGAAATATTTCAAGACAAATCTTTCTCTCTCTCTCTCTCTCTCTCTCTCTCTCTCTCTCTCTCACACACACACACACACAACTGACAGCATCAGCAAGACATTTTTTCTATATTTAAGCGGCAATACTTTTTAGAAAAGCTAGTATCTTCCCTTTAGAAGCATCATATGGAGTACCAGTGAATATTTGGTTCAAGATGCATTTCTTACATCTCTATTCATTCATATATTGGTTCATCCATTATGAAATCCCTGAATGTTTTTTTTTTCTTTTATTGTGATTATGGTCATTGTTGTATCTCGCTGCTTCATAAAAATATATGTGTATTATAAGACAAAGTATGATTAAGTTGTAGTAGAAATGACCATGTCTTTTTATTTACTGTTGAGACTATGTAATGGTTGAACTAATCTAAAAAGATTAATTTTACTTCTATTTAAGTGTAGAAGATCCATTAATGACATAGAATAAAGCTTTCATTTGGTTAATTACTGGAATGAGGATCATCTATATGTATCATCAGAAGCAGATAGCTGAAGTTCTTAGCTCATTAAATAAAATAAATTTTATTCTCTATACATGTAAATCAGCTTGGAATATCCAGGGTTAAGTACTGGGATGTAACAAAGTGGAATGATATTTAGATGCCACACAGAATATGCCAGGGGAATAGCTCATTCTCATATGCAATATAATATTTATATATTCAAATCTTTAATGTTTATGTCAGTGATTCCTAGTTCTTGATTTCCTCTAAAACCAAAAGATAATTGTCTTTTGTTTCCCCTGTAGTTGAATAGAAATTTTTCTCTACCAAATTCAATATATTCACAATTAATCTCCTTAACAATTTTTATGACATTTTAAGTCTTTTAAGTTTGCTTTAACTGAACTAAAAAGAAAAATGTAATCATTAATTAGAGTATAAGTCCAAATATTTTACACAGATTTCCTTTAAGTATAATCTCTCCTTTTGTTCTGTGTGATATCTGAATGGTAAATGAAAATTTATATTCAGAAATAATTTTATGCTGAGCACACAATAGAAATTTGGGGTCTCGGAGATTCCCAGGCTAGTTCTTAAAACGAGTTTATTTTTTAAATTGTGTCAGAAAATGTTTTAATGCAAAACATTAATTAACTTTAATATAGATTTTATACATGCACAAAGGCAACAAACACAAGCATAATGCATATATTCTTTCATTTTGCATATAGATATTTTGGAAATAATGTATAAAGACATAAAAAAGAGACTGAACTTTTAAAAAAATACTGAGGCAATGTTAGCAAGAAGGTAGAAGAAGACTCTTCAACCCTGCCCCCCTTATCCCACGAACACACCAATTCAATAATAATTCATAAACGTATTACCTTTGTGAGAAATCTAGAAACTAGTTATTGTCTCCTGCACTCTGGGTTAGTGCAAAACCAGCCACATCAAAACCAATTCTCACCATATATTCCAGCATAGTGTCCTACAGTCAGACATCCCCCCCCCGCTGATCCCTCAAGTCCCAGCTTCCTCTCCGGGAAGGAACAAGGTGCACCCCATATTCAATGACCCAACTTTTCCCAGGGCTACCAAGAGGACTGACTTCTGTTTCGACTTGTCTCATAATGCTGGAAGGACGTGGAATACTGTAGCCACTGAGAACAGAAACTGGTTTGGACTGGCAGTCAACATGAACATTCCCTCTGATGAGGCACAGAACTTACAGTTAAAAAAACCCAAGCGTGGAACTATTTCCAGGAGAGAGAAAGAGGTACAGTGAGAATACCTGAAGATCGCCTGAGGAATTGGCTTCATGGTTGTTGTCTTAGACTGGTGCTAGGTCTCAGCATATTCTACAGGCCTGTGGGCAACTAAGAACAAAGAAAGTGGGTTGGATTGGCATAAAGGATAAGATATCTCTGACTGGGCTGACTGGTGAGGCTTTTCTCTTGTATTCGACTAATCTATGAAAACTAGGAGAGGTGGCTGTTTTGTGCAATACACAGACACCTATAAAAAGAAACTCAAGAAAACAGAGAAACAAAAAAATATTTTTCAAACAATGGATATGATAAGGTTTCAGAAACTGGCCCTAATGAAATGAAGATATGCCTTTTACCCAATAGGGAATTTGAAGTAACTGTCATAAAGGTGTTCACCAAGGTCACAAGAACAACAATAATAAAATTAAGAATATTGACAAAATAACAAAAAGTATTAAAGTCCTACACAGACATCATGGAGATTATATATATATAGTAATTCAAATAAAAAAATTCACTAGAGCAGTTCAAGAAAAGACTAGGGTAAGCATAAGAAAGGATCAACAAACTCAAGACAAGTCACTGGAAATTATTCAGTCACAGGAGAAAAAAGAGCAAGAGAATTTTTTGAAAAGGCAATGAAGTTTCAGAAACACATGGGACACCATCAATCAGACCAATCTATAAGTTATCTGGGTCCCAGGAGAAAAAGAGAAAAAGAGAAAAAGAAAGGACCAGAAACTACTCAAAAAAAAAAAGAGCCAAAAACTTAACAAATCTGTGAAAGATATGGCTATCTAAGTCTAAAACACCTACAGTAGTCTGACAAGATATATCCAAAGAAATACATGGCTAATTATAATCAAACTGTAAAAAAGGCAAAACCAAAGATCGCATTCTGATAACAACAAAAAAGAAAAAAAAGTGCTAAAGACTTGAATAGATGTTTTTCAAAGAAGACACAAATGGCCAAGGGATACGTGAAAAGATGCTTAATATTATTAATCATCAGCATCACAAAAATGAAAATCAAAACCACTATGAGATATTGCCTCATACCTATTAAAATTACTATTATCCAAAAACAAAAAAAAAGGCAACAAATGTTGGCAAGAATGTGGAGGAAAGGGACTAAGTTCTTGCACACTGTTAGTGAGAGTGCAAAATAGTGCAACCACTATGAGAAACAGCATAGAGATTTCCCCGAAATTTAAAAATAGAACTATTTTATAATTCAGTAATCACACTTATAGATATTTGTCCAAAGTAATTGAAATAAGGATCTCAAATAGATACTAGCAACTCAACGTTCATTGCAGTACTATCCACTAATGCCCTAAGTGTCTACCAATGGATGAATGGGTCAAGAAACTGTGGCCTATACATAAAAAGGAATGCTGTTCAGCCTTAAAAGAGAAAATCTTGCATTAAATAACAACATGGATGAACTTTGAAAGCATCATACTAAGTGAAATAAGCCATTCACAGAAGGACAAATACTGTATAATTCTACATATATAAGGTACTTAAAATAGTCAAAATTATAGAATCATAGTAGTTTCTGGGGGTTGGGGAAAAGAAGAAATGAGAAATTGTTAACCTATGTGCATAAAGTTTTAATTAAATATGAATATTGTCTAAAGATCTGCTGTGCAACACTTTGCCTATAGTTATTACTGTATGTACACTTAAAATTTAAGATTAATATACTGTGTTCTTACCACAATAAAATAAAAACTTTAAAAATCCCATGCTGAACTATTTATGTAAATTTTCTTCTTTGAAGTGTTCCATGAAAAATATGGAGTGATAAAGTTCTCTTTACTAGTTGCTGGTTTTTAGGGTTGTTAAAGCACTTCTATTCTCAACTAGAACATTAACAGAATGGTTCCTGGTTTCATTTTGCCTTCTGCAAAGTTACACTATTGTTCAACAAGTTTCTTTAGTAGCACCTTTTATCAGATTATTGCTCTCTTCAAAGTTTTATAATGGCATTACACTGACTATAAAAAAAAAAGCACAATTTTCTTCTCCTGTAACTCACAAACATCTGTAATGTCTTAAAATCTGTCATAACTTCAGCAGGATTATCAAGCATACTATTGGACACTCAACTTGAGCTCATAGAAAAAGGAAGGAAGCTAAGCACAATCATACCTAAAGTCAGTAATACCTAGAACTACTTTCTCAAAGACAAATTGTATTTTCCTGAAACCCAAGGAACATAGTGAAGGAGGTCTTGATATATGTCAGTGACAATAGTCAGTGACATCTGGCCTAGGGAGTGGTAGATGGGCATGTTAAGAGGACTCATCAAACACAATAAAAGGGGAACATTTCAGAGCAGGGTGACTACCTGTAAAGGAGGGTAGAAGTAGAGATTTCAATAGAGGTGAAGATATTCTTCCTATGACTTAGGAAGGAGCAGGATCCAACTTAAAAAACTCCCCATGTGGCAGTACTTATTCAGAAATGGAGGAGTGGAGATGCCCAATTCTATGGACTAAGAATCCTCTGTGGTGGTAATTAATCACGTCAGTTCAGTGAACATGGGGTGCTCAGGATTTAGTGAATGAATTCTGCAACCTGGCAGCACTAATCAGCCTTTAAAGTGTCCGCCTCACTGCCAAGTCTAAATTTCCCAATTTCTCAAATTGGATAGGATTAAGAATATTCATCACTGATTAATGGAAAAAGTCATAGTTTCTGTAGCAAATTTCTGCATTTGTGCTGCTGTAACCAGGCTAACGTCAGGGGTCCAGGGAGGGGACTTTCGGGATTATCAAGGTAAACAAGACCTTTTCAAAATCTATGGATAAGTCTATCTTTGAGTAAAAATATTATTTAGGAGAGTACACTGTGCTTCATTGCCTGCAGATTTTGACCCTATCTACATTTTGGTGGATGTTTTGGTGGGAGTTGTGGGAGCTATTGGAAGAACAGAGTCACATGCTTCGTGTCTTCTGATCAAAACTAAGTAAAACAATTTTTAAGAAACAAAGCACCAGCTTTAGATTTCACCCAAGTCCTACTACAATCATCATGTCAAAGGCATTATGTGTGAAGCTGAAGGAGTAGCCAAAAGGAACATATTGTGTTTGATTTTGGTTTGGTTTTTGGTTTTTATTAAAGTCTGTCAGGCTAAAGAGAAGAGAGAAGCAGTGAGCACTTTTCTGCATGGATAAATAATTATTTATTTACTGCTTCTATGGAAAATGAAGATATCTTACAAAATGTAGGACAGGAAATAATTTCCTTCTTAGTATGGGCTTTAATTTTTGGATGCAGAACCTACTTCCTAAGGGCATTTGCCTAGCAGGTAATCAGAATAAGCTAGGTGTTAGAAAGTCTTCTTGCCAAACTGTAGTCATTGCTTTTATTTCATTAAAGGAAGTTATAGGCATATTACTTTACACAACTGTACATGGTGTGGAGGATTATATTTTAAATTGGAAAACCTTAAATAAAACAATTGAAAATGACAATGCCTCATTATTTATATTTTAATTCCATAATACTTCATTAGCAACCGAAAACCTAATTTTTTTTGTGAAGACTGAAGTGTTAAAGTCATAACTTGTATGTTATGCTGTATGTAACTTACTTGAAACTTTTATCTGGTGATGGCAATATATAATTTAAGACTTAAAATTTAAAAAGTAAGCTCTTTATATAATAGAATTATTTGAGGACTTGGGATAAAGCCCTGCACAATATATTTTTTGGGTTATTTTTAGAATCCTGGTTAATTCATGAGTCCTTTCTCATTCTTCACAGTAAATATCATTTGCAATGTTTCATTTACCGAATCAATATTTATTGAGAAAGGCAAACTAATCAATGTTTTTTCATTATTTCACAAACTGTTTCTTAAATTCAGATTTCAACCCCACATTTTAAAAATGTAGTTCAGATGATTCATCCATTCAATGAATCCATGTGGAGTGCATATTTTGTGCCATACTTTATTCCAGTCAGTCACTGAAGCTATCATACAAAGATGAAAAAGTTCCTGCTCTCAAAGAACTTAAATTCTAATAAAGAAACACAAATTAGCAATGTGACTGATAAAGGAAACCCTTTTTTAAGGAGATAATTACTAGGTTATATAAATAGTTAAGAGAACAGAATTCCAGGCTGAGAAAACACAACATTTGTTTTGGATACATTGTTAAAATAGGAAAAATAAAAATACATCATGAGTTTCTCAATTTACAATAACACCAGGAAAGACTAAATCACAGTAGAGAAATATGGAAAGTGTTTATAAATGCTATAATTTCAAATATAGAGTTCAGTCCAATCTTTGCTGCTGTGAACAGAAGTGTTATTCTCCTTTTAATAACATTATGATGATAAAATCTTAAAAAAATTCCCCAACCCTGCTTAAGACATCTAGTACAAGCATTCAATAATTTCCTCTACATTCTGCAACAGATAGAACAATATATCAGTGCCATTTTTTCTTAAGCAAATTGTACTAATTTTTCACTGGTGTGTTATCAAAATTCCAAAGCCTCAAATTAAGGAATTTTCTTTATTTTGGACAATTTGTGTCTCCACAGGTAGGTTATACCTATTTAACCAAATGAGGCAAAAGGAAATTCTAATTGAATGTCAATATCAATCCATAACTTAGTTTTTCCGAAGAAAATACTAAAGTATATATTACAATACCTAGCCATTTGCAGAAAATCACTCAATATTTGCTACACGTGTTTGTCAATAAAAAATAGTCACCCAGTGAGCTGTTTAGGCTGCAAAAGAGCCCTTCTACCTCCATCTGATAAAGTTCCCTCCCTACCTTTACATAAGACCGGAGGTAATAAAACTAATGTTTAGATATTATTTAGAATTGAACTAAAATGTTGCCCACCTAGAAAGTTCTCTGAAATGTAGCATTTTGCCCAGGGTCAATGTTTACCCTACCAATTGCTGTCCCCTGAAGCAGAATTACAGAAAGACCCAGAACTTTTAAATTGTACTACCTGAGGAAATTGTAATGGCCCTAGGAGTGACACCACTCCTAGAAAAGTAAAACAAGTGGTTTACAAGTGGTGGGTAAACTTTCCATGTGGAAAATTTTAATGAGTTCCTGTTCAGACAAGATATCAACCAAAGGCAGGGGAACAAATTAGAATCTGGGGGATGATCCTTAAACTATGGTAAGGTTATTTTTAAAAATTGTCATATGTAAAAGTATTTACATATATGTGAAGATTAGAGAATATACATCATAGAATAACATCAACCAAATATTTAAAGGATAAAATTACTTTATTAATGTGCTTAGTTGGGAAGCCATGTAACATAATTATTAAGATGGGTTAAGATGTTGGATTCTATATTTGGCCACTTGGGCTTAAAATTCTGTTCATTTACTTACTGCCTGTTTGACTTAGCAAGTTATCTACATTCTCTATAGCTCATTTTCCAAGTCTTACAATTACCTCTTAGAGCTCTTGGAAATATTTAAAAACATAAGTGTGTAATGTGCAAGATGACTGGCATATAGTATGCACTGATAAAGATTAGTCATTATCATCACTATTAGAATTAATGATGATGCCAGCCAGATGTTGGTAGATGTGGAAGTCAGTCAGTTAGCAATAAGGAATTGGAGAAAGAAGTTATGTATTCTTTGAGAAGTTGTGCAAAAATACAATAGAGAGAATAATTAAAAGAATGCCTAATATCAAAAGTCCCAGAAAGGGGGTGGTCTGAATTGTGCTTAGGAGGAATCGCTATTACAAAGAATATGGAAGAAAGAAAGAAAGCTACAGAGAGCAACATACTGTAGAAAACCAAGTAGGAGGGAGAAATTATACTCAGCGGGAAATAGTCTCCCTCTGACACTTCAGGACAGGAATTTTGAAATGGTATAAATGTATTTTTTGGCAAGGGGGTGAGAATATGAGGACCACTCATTTGGTGACCACATTTTTGTTTTTTCAGAGAAATTATGACTGACATTTATAAGATGAAATAATAGAGTTTCATGTTAAACTTAAGTAAGGAAATAAAATTTCAGAACTATATTGAACAGGAATGAAAGAGAGTCGACTAAAGAAAAATAGTAACTGTCCGTTGAGAGGACAGCTATGGTTGTCATTTATTAGCTTCAAATAACAATGGTTTGAAAGTTAGAGTCTATTTGCTAACAAAATGCATTCTTTCTTGTCTAGGGTTGGAGAATCACATTGAGATAGTGACTTGGAGCTTGAGTTTTTATAGAAAGATGGGAAAGAAAGATAAGCATCCTAGGGAACTAGGGTGTTCTTGGTAAAATGAGTTAAAATGAACAGAAAGAAATAGACAACAGAACAAGAAGGCTGATAAATTCAAGAAAATTTGAAGAAACTGGTCATCTAAGTCTATTTCCTATTGAAATGTCAGTTAATGTTAATGCCACAGTAGAAGTTGGGTTTGTGTGTTAGAAGAATTCTATAAGTGTACATTTTCTGGAGGAAGTAAGTACCTGTGTTAGTAGTGATAAAGATCCAAGTTGTAGTCCCAGATGAAACTATCAGAAATTATTGTGTAGGAGTCAACAATTACTGAGATTGAGAAGAGTCAGGTGTTTTTTAGCCTTTCTGGTTGTCTTGTTATTTCTAACTACAAGAGAAGTTCATCATTAGGTTTTCTTTTTTTTCTAAAGAATATGAAAATTTAACAATAAAAAAATTATGCAAGTGATGCACAAGTTAAAAGAAAAAAATGTGAATACTACTGCCATTCGTTCCACCCATCTTCGCAAACAGTCTCTCTAAAGACAACTACTGTTAATTTTATAAATACATCTTTAGTGGGACAGTACTCTTTGTATTCTCCTACAACTTTGTATCATTTTTTCTTAACAATTAGAATTCACGGGACTTCTTCATATTTTTAAGACTTTTATAGAGCATCTCATGTGTATCACTATTTTATATTGAACTGCTTTTTTAATTATATCAGTCTGCATTCAGTTAGTGAAACAGTAGCACTCTGTAATCCAGATATAGGGATTAAATAGAAATATCTGAAACAATATGATTTAATAGAAAGCCAGAGAAATCAGGGTGGTAGGTTATAGAAGGGAACACTGAGAAAGTCAGCCTGAAGCCTTGAAGTGGAAACCGCTGTCATGTTTAAGGGGCTCTGTGAGAGGTTGCACTAAATTTCTCAGGTGACAGTAGCCCAGCAGGTGGCTCTCAGGCACTCACCGAGAAACTGCTCTAAATCTTTCATTTCTCCTCGCATCTGGCAACAGCCGACTCTGAAGAATAAAATATTCTGCTCTCCTCTGCCTTCCAAATATTTCCAGTTACCCCATGTGGTAAACACTATTCTAGATAGACCATCAGAGAAGGGAAAACAGGAAGCTTCTCTTTATCAACACGGAGGTGACTGTGAAAGGGAGGTGGGGTCATGTCAAGTTCACCATAGGAAATATAACAAACTAATGATAGGATATTAGGTTGCTTGCCATTTTTGATACTACAAAAAAAGCATGGACGGATTTATACATTCACCCTAACAGTAACCTGGGAAACAACCAAAGTGTCCTTGTATAGGTGATAGGATAAAGAAGATATAGTACATAGGTATTATACAACGCTATATTGCTCAGCCATAAGAAAAGATGAAATACTTTACTACAACATAGGTGGATCTTGAGATTATCATGCTAAGTGAAATAAGTCAGAAAAAGTAAAGAACCACATGATTTCACTCATATGTGGGATATAAAACTAAAAGCAAAATACAAACAAGACAAACAAATCAGCAAAAACTCATAGACACAGACAACACTTTAGTGGGTTAACAGAGGGTATGGGGGAAGGGGAGAGGTAGAAGGTAAAGGAAATCAAATCTGTGGTGACGAATAGAGAACTGAC
>PVKE010007801.1:0-49540 GCA_004027555.1 Craseonycteris thonglongyai
ACCCAGGCGCCGCGACCCATGTGAAGGAATGGGCCATCCTTAGAACCCAGGAGCCCTCACGTTCCTTTCCCCACAACAACCTGTCCTCTCAGAGACCACGCTGCTCTGGCTTTTATGGTGAGCACAGCTGACCTTTTCTTGATCGTTCAACCGCCTGGATCTCCATAAGCACTATAGCTTAGTTTTGTCTGCTTTGGAATTTAGATAAAGAAAATCATAGACTATGTATTATTGGGTGTCTTGGCCTCGTTCACTCTATGTTGTTTATAAGCTTCATTAATGTTCAGTGCATCTCTGGTTTCTTTGTTTTCGTTGTCACACAGTATCCCGTTGTATGAGCATACCACAATTTACCCCTTCCCACTGGCTGTTTACCCCTTGCTGTGAACATTTGTGCATGTTTCCTGGTGCACATGTTTCTCTAGACCAAGTTTGTCCAACCTGAGGCCCAGGACGGCTTTGAATGCGGCCCAACACAAATTCTTAAACTTCCTTAAAACATTATGAGATTTTTTTTTTTTTGCGATATATACATTTTTTTAGCTCATCAGCTATCATTAGTGTTAGTATATTTTATGTGTGGCCCAAGACAATTCTTCCAGTGTGGCCCAGAGAAGTCAAAAGGTTGGACACACCTGTTCTAGGGTTTTTATCTAGAGGTGAGTTATGATTTAATGATAATATTTAATCTTGAAGTGTTGAAGGATCAGAAAGAGTTTATAAGTCCCTTGCAAGAGAAAGGACATTCCCAGGCAGAGGGAAAAGGGCGCACAAAAGTGAAGAGGTGTGAAACTACATGATGTGCTGGGAAAATCACATTCTTGTAGTATTGGAGTGTGGCACTTGCATAACTTTAAATGGAGATCCCAATATAAACAGGATAGGGAGTGTGATGTCACACACTTATCCTATAGGGTGATGTACACATTTTGACTCATCACCTTCACAGTGCTGGCCATGAAATCCTATTCTAGTGGGATGATGTGGTTGGACCCAATGGTGGGACCAAGATCCATCCTGGGAATTCTTGCCTGCTAGGGATCATCTAAATTTTAAATGGCAAGTAGGGTTCATCTTGTAATCAGGTCTGATCTTTTGCTAACTAGGTTCCTAGAAGATTACATTTTGAAGAACCTGAAGCTATGTCTGATATCAGCAAGAAATCCTTGATTGATAGTGAGGGGCCTGCGTACCATGGATTTGCTTTTATCTGAATGCCTCTCTTGGCGGTAGTTCAGACACTGGCGAAGCTCTTCAGAACCCAGTCATGCTGTTCACATGCTGTTTACTTTATTACATGTGCAATGCGGCTCTTGCCATTATAAACGGTATCAGCCATCTGTGTGCCTGGGAAGAACCGCCATAGGGACAAACAGAATTTAAACTCCCATGGTTTTCAAATGACAGAAAGAAGGGTATACTGAACGTCAAGATCTTATTTAAGGAATGATAAAACAACAAGCTTTGTGTGTTCTCATTAGAGCAACCACCTTTATTATAGATCAAAAATGAATAACAGTTTCTATTTTGAGTCTCTCTCTCAAAACAAAAAGATCTCAACGTTCTGTCCCACAAGTGAAATGGTGCAAAGTATTTATAGCAAGCTGGTTTGATTTGCCGTTGTTTCCTGGTATTTGAAAAAAAAAAAAGAAGCCCTTTGTTGTTATGGTCAGACTTTGCTTCAGGTAGCCTGGGTTATGAGATGCATACATATCAAATCCAGTGACCAGGAAGAAACAGGTCTATGAGCTACATTAAAGCTATCAGTGAATTAATTAATGGTGCACCAGTGGAAGGCAAAGGTGAGTTTTCTTGTTAAACAACCATCATCCTTTGAGTGTTGCTGCAGCAGAAGGTAGCCAGACCGTGTGGCCAGATTACAGTCATTTGGGATGGTGCAAAGGAAAGCAAAGGGACCTTTGACTTAATTAATAGAGACAAGAAACGGGGCACTTCCATGCTGTGTGACCACATGTAAGAGCAGCTCCCGTGTGTCCATGGGGGAAAATAAGGCCACAGAGCATTTTAACCCTGACACGGAGACCCTGCATCCCACTGGAAACCCTTCTGTGTTGTGTGAACTTGGGTGGGTTCTTTCTCATCCCCAAATCTCAGCTTCCTCACCTGTAAAATGAGAAAATTATACTCACAAGGTTGTTAAATGGAAAATGATCTTTAAACTATATAGTATTGTATAAATTTTAGGTATTATCATTACTTTTATCTCATAAGGTTATTGCAAGGTTCAAAAGAGATAATGTATTTGACATTGCTTAGAAAAGTACTTGGAATAATCTGAGAAAGTACAACTGTAAGGTGGTAGCTGAGGTAAGAGTATCAGTGCTTTTAGTTATGGGATGCTTGAGACAGTGTGAGAAGTATATTAAAGAGGGAATAGGGGAATTATGAAAATAAAAGGTGTAGAGCACTTTTAAAACAGGGAAATGGTCAATTCAATAAAAACAGAAGATAAACCCTGCGATTTTCCACAATGTCAGTGGAGCTGTGAACAGGTTAGAAATCATTGTTTAGCCAATGAGTCTATATGGTATTTTATGTTTAATAGGCACTTCTGATGAGGAGAAAGAGAGACCGACTTGGGTTACAGTGAAGAAATGGAGGTTCATCAATGGAGACGCGTTCTCAGGAATCAGCACAACACCTCATGGGAAATTACAAAAAGTCTTCCTGCAGAATGCATGGCAGGAACTAGGAGGTTATCTAGGAACAAAAGCAACTAGGAAGTGGATTAATATCTTGCCCTAGAGTGGCGGGAGATTTCTAATTTTCTGCTGTTCACGCCACTATACAACCCAATAGCTCACTTCTCTCCAGACTTGTCTTGGCTCTTGCTGACCCAGCGTTTCTCTTGCCTGTGGCTTCTGCTGCTCTAGATTTCTGAATGTCTCTCAGCTTCTGTTTCCTTCCTGCCTCCCAATGCATGAATCTTTCTCTTTCTTTCTCTCATTCTCACTTAGATGTTAGGAGAGAGACATCTATTGATGTGATCTTATTTATCCCCATTGTCTTTGCGGGACTTTTGTGTTAGGTCAACTCAGGGACTGGCTGCTTATCGGCCAGGTTCCTATACCTGTGGTCAGGGAAGTAGGGTCACATGACATAAACGTAGTGATTTATGTTTTAAGAACCCCTTATCTTGGAGCTGTTGATGGGCTGCGTTTGGAGTGGCATGGGGCAGGGTCTGTTAGTGGGCGCGTATTCTGCATCTCTAGTTCGTATGTCAGGTTGCTCAGAATTCTGTGACATGTGGTTTACTTCCCATTACTAAGTCAGTGGGAGTGGGGGCTTGTGTTAGGCACTTTCTGTAAAAACAAACAAACTAAACAACCCCCCCCCCCCGCCACACACACACACAGTGCCCAAGTATGCAAATGGTGATGATGAAGGCAAAGAAGGTGAAGAAGGTCTAGGAGAAGGAGGAGAGAAAGAAGAAGAAAAATACAGAGATTTTGAAATGTCTTCTTTTCAACTCACCATGGGAAGAGACAGAAAGTGCATGCTCTGAAGTATCAGGAATATTATGCTTGGCCCAAACTGAGCATTGTTTTGGGTTCCTGCTATTTTTGCCTAAAGTCGGTTCAAAGTAGCTTCTTCAGGACGATTAAGAATCTTGGAATTTTGAAACAGAAAGAAACCTCATGGCAACTTCCTCCTCATTTGGGGTGGTCTCACCCCTACCTTTATCTTGAAGACAGAAGTGAAGCTCTCCAAAGCTTAGGGCCCTCTGCTTTGGGATCAGAACAGAAGAGTAAGTTCAGCTGAGGAGAGTCTCTGCCCAGAACTGCTAACTCTGATCGCTGGCTTCCACTTGGGCATTTGAGGAGATTGAAGCCTTCCTGGCTTGAAGAGTTCCTCTTTCCATTTTGGGCAGCTGGCCTGGCCCTCTTGCCAGTTTTCCCTTTATAAAACAGAAACCTGCTTTCTCTGTCGAGGGTTGCTGTCTTTTCTAAGATGTGTCTTCAGCCCTGGGGTGTTTGTTTACGTGACATCTCTTCATGGCCCACTCTTACCTCCAATTTGCTCAGCCTCAGAGCTGTTACCAAGTGGCTACAGAAGGAAGCATCTTGTGAAGGCTGTGCCACTAACAGCAAAATTCCCCCACCCACGTAGTTGGTCTCCCGACTTGATCCCAGAACAACGGCTATCTTAGGTGAGCCTTTTTTATAAGTTTTGTGTTCTGATAACAAACAATGAAAAAAATACTGCCACTGTATTAAAAAATGTCCATGTATTATGGTAGTAGCCAAGATCCTCATTGTTCTAAAATGATAAACAAAATAAGTAAAATATGGACTTGGTCTCTGCTGTTTTACCTGTGTGGCTTTGGGCAATTTGCTTCATCTCTGGGCTTTACTTTGTTTCTCATCTAGAATCTTATTTTCTTAGCACTGCACCTGATTTATAGGAGATGCTTAATAAACTTTACCTGTTAACATTGCCTAGCCATTCATTGATTCAGCAAAGAACCTCACGAGGAATGAAGCTCAGGGAGAGTCAAGTAATTTGCTCACCTTCTAGAAGGGAGTAAGTGATGGAGTTAGGATAGGGAACTAGTTTTCTGACTTCCATTTTTGCTCCACCAGAGCTACCCATATGGGGAGAATATTCTGGAGAAGGTCCCAGTGCTAGACATTTTCTTCTTGCCTTTTTCTTCTTCCTAATGAGGACCAGGCAGGGGGAAGCCCAGTGCACACTCTGGGTCTGAGTTCCCTCACACAGGAGTCAGCCGACCCAATGTAGTTGCTGCCTCAAGGCCCCTTTCCTATGAGGCCTCTGTGGGCCTCTTCAATGCCCCGTGCGTGTCTGCCCTGGCAGGGGGCAGGATTCTGGGCTCCGGAGGTGTGTGAGGGCTGCTGAGCTCTTGATCCACCCTCCACCCCCATCTATGGGCTGAATGGCTTGCCACTCCCCACGGGGCCTCAAGCACTTCTTGCACAGAGTCTAGCCTCTTCACTTTGGCGGATCAACAAAATGCTTACCAAGTTTTGCTTTCTTCAAGCTAAGGTGGCTAATGTGCACACAATTCCTGAGTAAGATTTATTGAGGACCCCACATAAAACTTAACAGATTTTATTACTTAGGTGATGGAAAAGGTGGCCCTTCCCAGTGACAGGCCATACTGTTCACCACCCCTCCTGACACAGACTTGTTGACTAACATTCTGAAAAGCCCAGGAAATGGTGAGGATGGGATTTTTATTGGCACCTATGAGTAAGCAAGTTGGTGGCTCCTCGTTTTCTTCTTCATGGACAGAGGTGACAGTGGTGCCTCCAGCGAGGTGACTGGACACCTGAATGAAAGGAAAAGTACTCTCCAGGTAAACCATGAAGAGTCTTTGGAAAAGGACTTCTTTATAGGTCACCTGGAAAGTGTGTCCCCTGAGGAGTTATGCATAACTGCCTGGAGAAGAGAGGAAGGGGAATGGGGTGGGGAAGAGTGGTGTGCCCAGCAACTTATTCAAATGCATATGCGGCCTCATGCAAACACCTAAAACAAATGAGTCTCCTAAGACATAGCCTCCAGCTTATTATGCAATCATGGAATTTGTTGGCGTGCTTGTCTTACTCAGGAGAAGATTTAGACAATTTCTACTATCCTCCCACAGATCATTGCTAAATAACCAGATGGGGAAAAGTCTCCTGCCTGACCTAACAGCCAGCAGCCCACAGGCATTCCAGACAGTGTAGGATCTGTGGCAAAGAAATTATTATTATTATTTTTCCCTCTCACGAAGAAGCAAAGGCCTTTATCCTTGACCTGGGCGTTCCTTTATTGCTTTCTTCTCTTCCATGACCCAAGGCTTGATATTATTTATTCTGGGTGTTCTCACAAATATCTGCTAAATTTTCAGTTATTTTGAATAAACTCAGAAGACCGAGGCTCTTCAAGTTTCGGTCCTGAGAGAGGTGTGGTGGTGGTGGTGGGGGTGGGGGTGGTGGTGGTCGTGGTGTGTGTGTGTTAAGGAAAAGCTCTTAGCTTGTCTCATGTCTGAAAGGCCCCCTGAGGTTCCTGGACTCAATCTGAGAAATAAAGCGTACTGGTTACCCCGTCTGATGGGTTTTATCAAATTGTGATCATGAAAAATGGTGGGCTGAGTTCTTATAGTTCTGTCAAGGGCTCTGTTACAGGTAAACCAGGCCGTAACTCACTTGCCTTATGACAGTTTTTATTACTCTGTTTTAGTGTAGTTTTGCAGAGTGAGGGGAATTGCCCTAGACAACAGATGTGGGAGACTTTTTTTCTTTCTCCCTGTCCTGTGGAGAGGCCTAAGGCTCCAGCCTGGTGACTCATTGTTGTGGTATTGTATGCCTCAAGATTAAGTGTGTGCTGTGGAAAGTGTGGGGCAGGATTTCTCAGTGCGCGTTCTTCCTTTGAAGTATCAGGGCAGGCTACTTTGCCTATGGTTTCTGGAAACCAGCCAAGCCCCAATATGCTGTGAAAATAGCCGTCCTAGGTTTTCTTGGCACATGAGCACATTTGCACTTGATTCTCAGAGCTCCACTGCTTTCTGATGTTTTTGAGGCAAGTATTCTTGGGAATTGGGGCCTGGGGCCAAACTGTAACTCTGCCTGTTTTGTGCCCCATCAGATGCCCCATCGAAACATGGTTTTGATGGCTCCAGATATGGCCTGCAACACCAACTTCAATAAGAATATCCTCGAGTTCCAAAGTGCAGGCTGGCTTTGAGTTGCTTTTAAGCATTTATAGGAGTTTCTCTGTAACCCACATTTCCTGTTGCGCCCTCTGCTAACAAAATGCTGATGCATAAGGCTTTTTATTGCAACAATGTTTTCCACAACAAGTTGTCTTTGCATTTTCGGCTCGAAACTAAAGCAATATGTATGTGGAGAAAAACCCTAATGATGCCATGGCAACTCTACCAATAAATAAACAACAACAAAATACCCATCTTTCTCTAGTGAAAAATTCATCGTCTATTTGCCCGCCTCTCCGGCCTCCCACCTCTGCTCATCATACTGCTATTAATCTTGAGAACAAAGGACATAAAAAGCTAATTACATTACATTCCCAGACACACTTTCAGAGGTTAATATATCAGACACATTTCTCATCACCCAGCTATGTGTAATAAATAGCTTCCTTGTAAATGCAGGTTTCTCAATAGACTCCCTTTCAGGCTTCCCTCTAGCTTGGGAATCAGACTCTGTCCTTCCTGATCTAAATCTTGCCACACTGTGTTGGAGAACCCATATGTCATCTTGCTGAGCATCTTTGTTTCTTCCACCTTGGAGTGGGAAGAGCCTTTCAGAAAGGCAGCTCCATCAGACTGGGCTGAACTCATGGAGAGAAAGCTCAGAAAGCCGCCAGGCCCATGTCTACTGACCTCCTAGCTGAAAACATCCTGGAATGTAGTTGCAGGTAGGTGCCTGTGATGCGCTGAAATGCGTGTCTCTATGCCTCCAATTCATATGTTCAAGTCTTAACCCCTAGTACTTCAAAATGCACCTTATTTGGAGATGGGGTCTTTGCAGAGGCAATCAGCTTAAAGTGAGATCCTGAGAGCGGGCCCTCTTCCAGTATGACCAGTGTCCTTGTTAAAAGGGAAAACTTGGAGACAGACTCACACACAGGAAGAACACCACGTGAGCATAAGACAGAAATCTACGAGTCAAAGAAGAAAGGTCTGGAACAGATCCTTCCTTCACTTCCTGTCCCCAGAAGGAACAAACCCTGCTAATACCTTGATGTTGGACTAATACCTTCCAGAACTGTGAGAGAATACATGTCTGGTTTTGAAGCCACTTGGTCTGTGGTGCTTTGTTTCGGCAGCCCAAGTAGACTAACAACAGGACCCTCGGGCAGCAGACTCTGAGGCAGGTTTGCATGAAGGCTGTGTGTAAGGGAGAACTCATGGGATCACCTCCCATGGAAGACCAGGGAAAGAAGCAAACCGGGAAGAGCGAGACGTGGAGCGGTGATGCAGTTCCAGCAAAGGCCTCCGCTGACTCCATGGGAAGCTCTGGGTCTGGGGCGGCCCTTTAGAGCTGGAAGGTGGGTTGGGACCTTTATACCCCTCTGTCGATCCACCGCCAGGTGTGCACTGCCTCTGAAACAAGGTATGACTGAGGGGGAAGCAGTTCTCTTCAGCCAAGACAATTCCTAAAGACAACTGACAGCTGGGGACAGTCTTTTGGGAGCAGTCCCAGCAGCTGGGGGCTTAAGTCCTTCATTCTTCAGGGAGCATCTGGGTGGCACATCATAGCATATGCCATGAATGCATGTCCTAATGGGCTGGGTGGCTGAAGGATGGCTTGTCACGTTTCATGCTTTTCAAAATAGAGTTGAGCTTTGTAAGGGGTGGTGCTCTGTTCAGTTCCTCGCTCCTCACCCCCCCATCTAGATGAAACAGCCTGTGGTTCTCCTGCCTTAGAAGCTGCTCTGGGAGAGAGGGGGGCTGTGGGAGGTGTAGCAGTCACTATGTAGACGGGAAGACGGCAACTACTCTGGGTGCTTTAAACAGAGAAGATTCATAGAGTAAAAAGGTTATGCAAGTGCTGGAAGGGCTAGGGCCAGGTAGACACAGGAGGGGAGATGTTCCTCAGAGCTGAGGACGATGGTTTTTACCCGGGGGTTGGAACCTATGAGCCCACACTCTTCGCTGAGCTGCTGGAGATGCCACGGCAGGGGCCTCTGCTGCTGTTGGATCTGTGCTGCTCCCTGTGAGCAGGTACTCAGGATGCCACGCCCTGATGCTGGTGACACCAGAGCGGACACTGCTGGGACACACAGTCCCGTGGGGAGCTGCTGAAGTCCATAGGTGCTGGTCCCAGTGCTACTGCCATCGGTGGCACCACCCGCAGCTGACAAAAAAGCCTCTTCTTCCTTGTATCGTCTAGTTTCCCTTCTGGCAAGAGGACTGGCCTGTAATAGGCAGGAGAAAGCGGAAGAATGGGTGGGGATCTGGGACAGCAGACAATTGCCCCGTCTCTCTAGGACGAGCCCCGGTTGTGTCTCTGGTTAGTGGACAGTCTGAGAGGAAGGACTGACGTCCAGGAATGGAGCAGCACAGAGCCAGGGCCTGGTAGCCCCTTCACAAGTCTGAGGAGGGGACTTATCTACAGATCAGCGTACAACTCTGGAATTTGGCTGATTTGCTACTGCCGTCTGCTCCCTGCTCCAATCTCTCTACTCCCTCTGAGGAGAATAGAACTTTCCCCAACAATCTCATGCCAAGGCCCACTTGGTGAAAAGGAGCTTTGTTCCTAGAGATGTTATTGCAATCTTGCTGTAGAAACCAGGTCTACTAGCTTTCAGCCAACCTTCCCTTGACCACACCATGGTAGAGCTGCTGCCTGACCCCCCTTTTCCTTTCCTTCTGGTTCCTAACAGGAGTGTAGGATCACCGCTAAGGAACTATGGGGCATGGGCCACAGAAGAGCCAACTGAGTCAAATAAACTACCCAGTCACTTCAGTCAAATCCCCCGGCCAGCCGATGTCTCTATTGAATTCCCAGTTATTTGATTGCATTCACAAAATAAATGTTCATTGCACACATTTATTTTTTCTGGGACGTTAATAAAATCATAGCATTTACCTTGACATGAATAAAACTTCTTGTGTTCATTGTCTGTTAACTTTCAAAGTGATTTTACACTATTTTTCTCAGGCTTTTGGCAGCCAAATCACCCACCCTAAATTGTTCATTTTCATCCATCCATTTTTTTTTTTCCAGGAAATATTTACAGAGTGTCAACTATGGGCAAGTGCTTGTGGTATGGAATACAAAGAAGCAAAAGAAGTATCCCTGTGAAGAACTTCATCCCTACTAAGAAGGAGTTCACTTTTATGAATAAAGTAACTGAATTGCAGAAAGAACTCTAGTCAGTGAACAATGCCCTTCATATTGAAAACTGAGGTGACACACGCGGTAGCATTCAACTGTAAGATTTAAATATATGTTTCTTATTATCTCGAATGTCATCTGATTATAGATTGATATGTATTTGATCTAGGGTTACTTTGATGCATCTTCATTTGTCATTATGGAAGGTGACTGAGCAGGTTTGGTATTGCCTACAGTGCTTAGCTTTGTAAATACAAAATAAGCAATGTGTTCTATCCCTTCTGCCTGCGCATGTGGCTGGTATAATTTTTCCACAGACAGCTGAATTCCACAGCCTGTGCGTGGTGGCTTAACATGAGTGGGGACAAAATGGTGGGCGACAAAAGTTGTCAGAAAAGACCTCTGGCACTGCTACTAGAGACAAACAATTAGTTTACATGGCTGCCTTGAAGGTGCTACCAGAGGAGAACAGACCAAGTTCTTCTCACCTGGGAATTTTACCCACAGACCAGACCCCATATGCTCTTAAATGTAGGAAACTTGGTGAGCATTTCATCAAAGCCACCCTGCATTAATGACTTGTAACTGCCATCTAGCAAATTATTCCAGCCACCTAGTACTGTGTTCAAATCATAGACTATTTCAGAATATTTCCCAAATCTTACTTCTGGTTTCACATAAGCTGAACCCATTGCTTTGTCTTTTGAGCTGTCACTATGCTCAACAGAAGCACCAATGTTACCATGGTTTCCTTAGCGATGCGTGTGTTACTAAGGGGAGATTGTGGTCGGATGAGGCGAAGAATGAGAAAGAAAAGAGACCTCGCTATTTATTGTCTGGAGAGTGCCAGCAAAATTTTACTGCTTCACCCTGGAGGTGAAGATCCACCTGGAAAAGGTTGCCCTCCGGCGATTAAAGCTTTGTTCACTTAAAAACTGTGAAGTGTATTCTGTGTACCAGGCATTTTACCATTTTTAACTCCTAGAAAAAACAGCTAATTTTTCCTGACACCTCTGGGATATTTCCCTAAAGGGAAGGCAGTTTTGTATATGCCACAGTTGTATATGGGCTTCATTTGAAACTATTAGTTTCATTAGCTTTAATATCCTCATTGTATCTGTGCATTTTGCCCTGAAACACTTCATTGCTCAGACAAGTTGGCTCAGAAAATAATTGCCATGTTCTTGCATAGAGAATATACAAGTAAACAAAGGGCTATTGTGCCCGGGCTGGAAGGAGTGTTTTTCTGTTGCTTCTCACTCTCCTTGGTGTTTTCAATAGAAGCCAACCCCGATGTTCAGTAAGACCTCCAAGCGGTTGGGAGGTGTGGGCTTCCCTGGACAGGCTCCTAGTTATCTGCGTCTGTCAGAACTGACGGCCCACGTTTATTAAGGTCCTCTCACCCTGCTAGAGAATCTGTTGTCTGTTTCTCAGAGTTTTTTTCCAGGGTAGAGGTAATTCAATGTTGTCACAAGATTTTCAGAGTGTGGGAGCCACCAGGAGATCCAACTTTCCCCACAGTCCTCTTTTATTTTGTAAGTTGAAGTAACTGGCCATTATGTGTTGGCAAGGTGTTGGGATTTTGTAGGACAATGAACCTCTTCAGAGCCCTGGGCTGCCTGTAAGCCTCCGTCAGTCCCACTCTGAAATGAGGAACATATCACATGAAAAAAGGAAGTACAGTTCTTGGAATTTCCCCTTTCATGATTCAGTGTTGATATAGAATTCCAGAATGATTATCCTGTCCAGTCATTTCTCAAGGCTGGAAAGAGAAACTCTAGAGGAGGACTTTATACTAGAAGAGAACTGAGGGGAAGCCGGGATGGCTCAGTGGTTAAATGCTCACTTTGCAGCCCTAGGAACCAAGGATCAAATCCCAGCCCCGTCCCGTGTGGACCCATACGCTAAACTGCAGTGTGGCCCCCAGTTCAGTTCTTGCTGGGGTGAGCTTCCCATGTGGGAGGCCCCCAGTTTGGCTCCCAGCTCATGGGGACATGCCTCCCATGCAGGAGGTCCCTGGCCTGGTTCCCACCCTGCACAGCCACTCTGCCCACCTGTGTGGAATAAAACCATGTTAAAAGCTGATGATATACAACTGTGGAAACTACTCTGGGCCCTCACCCTTCTCGCTGTCTCTGTCTCTGTCTTTCTCTATCTCCATCAAAAACAATAATATATATATATATATATATATATATATATATATATATATATATATGTATTTTAAAGACCAGAACTGAGGTGGCTGACTAGAATGGCCATGCCTCATTGCAGACTCCCATCTCTCTAGGGGAACCCACATAGTCCATCTCTCCATAGTCCTCCAGTGCTCTTTTGAGACCTTAGTGTTCTGCTTCCACATTAACAATCCATGGTATTTATTGAGCATCTGCAGTGTGTCCAACTTAGTGCTTGGTGATGTGGTGAAAGCAAGAGACATAGACAGCATGGTTCTTAATCTTTAAAAACATCTAAAGTCGGTAGAAAAGGTAGGATTCATACAAATTAAATAAGGAACATCAGATAGTATATCAACCTCTGTTCAGTGATTACAGGTCAGAATTTCTTCTCATGCTATCAGAACAGCAAAAGGGAAGAGAACATCAAGCCTCCGTGTAGCCAGGGAAGGCTTCCTGAAGGCGGAGAGGTTTAAATTGTAGAAAAGAGTAAGAAGGTCTAATGGGTCCTTTACTTTTGTGAGCTCCCAGTTTCACCAACACCGCAATAGTGCTTCGTTTCTCCCATAAGCTACCATCAAACACAAAGAATGGTTTTGCCTCTGCAATGACAAAGAACAGAAGGCCCTGGTGAGATGCGGACGATGACAGGTTCCCTTCTTTCTGGCTGAGGGACCCACACCTCTCTCCGTGTGCAGGCCTCTGGTTGATAACAGAAAAGGACAGGCCATGGGCCTTCCTGGTTGCTCTTGACTATTCAATCCAGGCTTTCCTCTGTGTCAAGAAGGGGAAATTTAGCAGGAGGTACAGAGATGGAGACATGGCTAGAGATGAAAGCTCGTGTGAGAAAGTGACAGAAAACCAGGTTTATTGCTAAAGGTGGTAGCCTAGTGCTAAAGAGTGTTAAGGTGAGATGATGCAGTAATTGGGGGATAATTACTACATTCCGTTGGGCAGGCCAGTGACCTGAGAAAAGAGGTCTTTAGAACTACTTAAGTGGCATTCTGAAAAGGTTGGAGGGGAAGAGAAAACTAGCATCAGGGAGACGATTTATTAATAGAATGCCTATTGTATAAGGGGATGAAGACAACACAGGGAGAAAACAAAGGGCCAACCAGCAAGATCTTGTAAATAATGGGCTTGGTGACAATGCACATAGATTGTAAGGAAGATAATGAAGAAAAAGGAGGAGGGTCAGAAGCCCGTGGTCTGAGCAGACCCCTGCAGTTTTCCCACTCTATCGCCTACAGAGGTTTTGCCACCTTGCACACGTGCTGGAGGACATTTTATGTGCAACATACTCCCTTGATTCCGCAGCTGAATCTTTAAAAAGTCTCTTTGAAAACAATTGTGGCAAAATACACATAACATTTATCATCGTAATTGTTTTTGAGTGTACAGTTCAGTCGTGTTAATTCCATTCACATTGAGGGGCTGCATCATCAGCCCTCCCACACTCAGCTCTTGTTCACATTGCCTTCCAAAACCTGCTTGAAATATCGACCTAATTAAAACAAATAAGCAAACAAACAAACAAACGTGCAGTTTTGCTTTGCAGAAACCATTCCTGAAAGTAGCAGTGAGCACACACTCCAGAGCCATTACCCTGGGGAAGCGGTCTAGGGTCGTGGTGAAGAGGGTGGAACCAGGGCCAGACCACTTGTGTTCAAATCCTGGGTCCCCTATTTACTAGCTGTGTGATGTGGGCAAGCCACTTGACCCCTCTGGGCCACAGGTTTCACCTCTGTAAAATAGAAAGGGTGATCCTGCATCCCCCTCCCGAGGGTTGCTGTGAGCACTAAAACATGGGGAGCATGGGGAAGAGTGTCTACACACGGTATGGGCCACATAACTATTAGCACCTCCTGGACATGGAGTTCCATTTCCTCTCCCAGCTCACGTACAAAAAAACCCAACTCTGGGATCTTACTTAACTCACACTTTTAATCTCTTCAGATTTTGCTGGGGTAAAAGCTTAAGGATTATTTACTTTTAAAGCCCTGACAATATTGACTGCCTGACTATTAAATGTCCTCTCTTTTACCTACTTGTGAGTTATTGTACTCTTTGTTTCCTCTTTTCCCTTTTTCTTTTTGTTTCCTAGTTTTTGGTTTTGTTTTTAACTTTTTTCTTAAATCAGAAGATATTGCCACCTTCCCTACCTCTCTAAGCCCAAGTATTCTGGAGGAAACAGAAGTTTAGCTCTCATATACACTTTCTTTGAAAACTATAGAAATTATTTTATCTTTATTTTTGTTGAATTTGCTGTTTATTTTTTCTTTCTATGAAAGGAGAAGAAAAATTGCTGTTTTGCAATTGGAATAATCAATATGTATATATATATTGTATTTTATACATATGTCTGTTTTATTTTTGTATAGAGTTGGCCCAATCGGAGAGCCAAGGCAGCCATGGTGGCCCAAGAAGTCTGACAAGGGGAGGCTGATGGCTCTTCCTAGGGGGGCCTTAGGGCGCTGCGCTGCCTCTATCATCACCTCTCAGAACCTCCAGAAACTTCCTTGCCTCTCTCTGCACTGCCTCTTCCTCCCCCATCTCCCAGGGTCACTCAGGCTCTGACTTCCCTCCCAGCACCTACAGGGTTTCTTCGAGGTTCCATCACTCTATGTGCCCCACGTGAGTATTTGTCCTGAGATGAGCCCTGCTTGGCCAGCACCACCTCATTCACTGCCCACCGACCAGGTGTCATGGCAACCATCCCTACAAACGTACACAGATGGCCAGATAAGGCCTGGCGGCAGTAGACGGAAGCACTGTATGTAACAGGAGCTCACTGCACGAAGGCCACTTTTTCCACACCCTAGTGCCCATTCCAGGGACCCGATCAGGAGGAAGACCTGTTCTGTTGAGCTGAGAGCATGTGGGACATGGTACCAGGAAACAGCAGTGGGACACTCGTCTCCCCAGCTCACTGCGAAGTGGGGAATGAAGGCCTGGGAAGCTCTCTGAGGATTTCCATCTGGGTCAGTGCAGAAGCGTTCCCATGAGTCAGCTTGTGGTTGCACACCAGGAGCTCTGCCTGGGAACGAAGCCCTTCAGTAGCCCTGTGACAATTGTTCCTTTCTGTGAAGTGGTGGCTGTGTTGTCAGCATAACTGGGACACAAAGCTCATGCACATTTGCAGTCTTGTTTAAAATAGGGCAGGCTGGGATTTGTTCTTGTTGTTGATTGACAATAAATTTAACTCCAAGCTTCAGTTAGACAAGCAGCTCCCCTTTTTCCATTTCTCCTCATCCCTTCCTTTTGCCCTGATTTTTAAGAACCTAGGACATTAGATTTCGTATTTGTACCTCAAAATGCAAGGGGCACTTGAAATACTGGGTATGATGCGTCTTTTCAAAGCTTCAGCTCCAAATACATAAGTAATGAGGTATGTTATTTTTATATTCAAATATGTGGACTTTTGGGGGAAAAATGAAAGACTTCCACAACTGACTGTGCCTGTTCTTAGGAGACTTTGGGGGAAAGTTTGAGAAGTGCCCCTTGACCTTGACTGTCTCTATAGCTATTTTTGTAAGAGAAGGGATTGCTTGTGGACCACATACCCAGCAAAACTGCAAGACAGAGATCTGAGGAAAGCTGAACAGATTCCAATCTGATAAAATTTCAGATATGTAGTTAAGAAATCAGCATTGATCTGATGCAACAAGAGAAAATACAGGTGTCACAGGGATGGCAATGAGGTCAGCTGGTCTTTACCCTGAAAACCAGTATGCTTCAGCATGGTTCTCTCCAGATTTAAATCTTCTGCACTAACCAGAGCATATAAATTCAAAAAGAACCCCCAAATTTGTGTTAATTTATGATTACATTCTGTCTGAATGCAACTAGGCCATACTTAGCAGCTTCCATCATGTGATAACATTGATTACGTTCATCTTTCTCTCTTTCCCAAGAAGCCAAGTAGGAAGGTAGGCACTAGGTCCCAGTGAGTCGGTAACACCGAGTGGTTCACATCCCACTGGAATGTTTTCTAGTAAGCTCTGGATACTTCTTCTGACCACCCATCCTAGCCAGCTATACACTGAGGTTCCATTTTTACAGGCAGAGGAAGGACAGAATGCGCCTGCTGTCCTTTAGCTCTCAGTGTCTGGAAGGAGTGGTGGGTACTTTGTGACAAGCTGGGTAAACGCTGACACATTGCATTTTGTTTACATGTGCAGACAGTTTCATGCTGCTACAGACCACATGACAGTGGCAGCCTCTTCCTGGTTCTGAGGTGTTGGGCAACAACGCTGTCGTTCTGGGGAAGTGGCTCTGAGATAGTGTAAGGATGCATGTCAAGCTTCCCAATATTTCAGTCATTTACACTGTATTTGATCTTGGGCAAGAAATGTAACTTCTTGGAGTATCAGTTTGTATAATGAGAACATATAACATCTATTTAAAGAGATAATTGCCTTTAAACAAAATCCTGTATATACGTGGACTAACATAGAGCCTGGCACATAGTAGGTGTCCATAAAGCAACAGATGACCCAGAAGTGCCATGGCCTGCATAGCAGGTGGCTACAAAGGTGATACTATTATTCTCTCTCTCAAAACAAACACACAAAAATCCCCAAACTCAATAATCCAGCCAAGCAGAAGGTCGGATTCCAGCATATTCTAAAGACAAAAGAGAGCATCATCTACGTAGATGCCATGCTAGTCACTACTTTTGTGCTATGTGACTGAGACAGGTGGATGAGGCCTCAGCGTAATCTCACTTTGAAACATCTGCTCACAGAGTATACGGCATCTTCAAGTTGGTAATTAAAGGGGGACTCAAATATGTGGTGATGGAAAGTGACCTGATTCTGGGTGGTGAGCACATAATGTGATGTAGAGACAACGTAATGAAGAATTGTACACCCGGAAACAATGTCATTGATATCAAGCAATGTGACCCCAATAAATCTAACAATTAAAAAAAAAAAGTTGGTAAATAAGCTCAAAGGAATTTAAGTTACCCTTTGAAGAGTGGACAATACTGGTTTATCTTTTAGAGAAGACACGCTGCCGCCTCTAGAACATCAGTAACAAGGCCATTACTGTCTGAGAGCAACTCCCTTCTGAGCTCTGGTGGGGCTGTAGGCCATACAGCCATGACTCATCCTCTGTTTAGTAATCTCGGTGACTCCCTTGGTTGGGCAAAGAAGGGGACTGAGGGAAAGGTAATGGGACCCTAGCCCTACGCTGTATTTTGTAAAACCCATTATCCCTCTGTAGTATCATGAGAGTACCCCCATTTCTGCACAATAATTTATTGTTAATTAATTCCTCGAGACAGTACCAGAGACCGATGTGTGCATACTGAATAAGCTTGGGATGTTTTTAACATTGTTATTGGTTTAGATCCTATTTTTGCCGACAGCAGCCAGATATTAATTGTCCATGAGGGGCATAGAATAGTTATCCTGAAACATTTATTCTTTTTTTATTTGGTTCATCTATTTACTGCAAATGTCATTGGCAATGGGAATCAAGAGCTGAGGATCCCACTGGGACATATATTTGTATGTCAGGCATCGAGTTGTTTAGTGTTCTTCAAGTTTCAACTTCTTTAGATTGAAAAGTAGGAATGAGATGTGATCATTGCAGAGCTTGGAGTTTCTGAAATCCCCTGACTTGGAGGTACTGTGTCACGTGGCAATGAACACCCAAGTCCCCAGGCCCTGATTGGTTCAGATGGCATCTGGCTATTTAAGCCCCTATTTGGTTTCACTGCCTAGTCATGTAGGATTTTGTATGTCTGATAAGTTCTTATTAAACAGCTATTGATTGCTGATACAGAATCCATATCTGCATGTGCCAGAGAGGCTGACCAGACCTCAGTTGTGGGGTTCATGTTCTCCGGAGGGCCGGAGGTACAGAGTGTGTAGATGAGCTGTTCATTCACACCCTTATCACACTCCCTTCCCTGTCATCCTGACAGGCCTCTGTGACAGCTGTTGGACGGATTGGATTGACAGGCATTATCTCCATAATTCCTTTGTAGTAGATTTGTGTTCTTTTGTTTCTTGTTCACTAGCTCAAGTCAAGTTTTTGTTACAGTGCTTGAAGGCTTCATCAGTGCCTGGAAAGTCCCAGGCAGCGCGTTCTTCTTTGTCACCCTATTCTCAGAGGGTAGACTTGACTCTTTTCGAGGCGTTAGAAGCAAGCAGGTTTTTCACCCTGGGACTCTCAGTGTTGCTCTGGGTTCTATTAAGGTACTGGGTTAGGTTTCAGAGGAATTGCTTCATCCTTTGAGCAATTAGTACCTTTTTAAAATTCAGACATCTTTCAGACCCTGTCCGGCAGAGCCCTCTGAAGTGCTTTTGTCAGGACTCTGTATCAGTCCTACAGCGTGTTTTGCCAGCTGCTCAGTCCAGCAGTGGACAGAAAACACTTCAGCATATGCTTCGGATGCCTGCAGTTTTATCTGAGCAGAATCTATGTGAAAAGACCTCAGAATTTAAAAATCCAATCAGAGCACATGATGTCAGCATGTTTACCATTTCTCTCCTGGGGACATTTTCTTGGCATTCTGGTCTGATCTTCTAGGTGTGTCTAATTGTTCCTAAGGCACAGCTGTGTGGATTTGATTTGCCAGTAGGGGGGTGGGGGGAAGCCCTATCTTCCAATGTCAGTGAACAATCTTGAACTTCCCTATTAGTTTTCACCTTTGAATTTCTATGAAGTTAACTTTAAACTCTTTTGGCGGCAAAGTAGAAAGCATCATTTTCCCATCAACCTTGAAAACCGACTTTTGATATCTTTGAACTCGTTCTGAAGATCAAGGACCGTTCAGAACTGACCTCATCATTTGGACTTTTAAGCATGTTCAGAGCTCAGAGCTAAAAGGGAGAACAAAAGACAGAAGAAGGGAAAGCTCTGCGATTTTCCCCTCTGTGGATGCGGTGTGGCCCTTCCCTGCAGGCTTTCGCAGGGGCGTACAGCAAAAGATCGTTTTGCCTCAGACAGCAATTCGGTTGAGACACAGCAGACTCATTTTCCTGGAGCTGAAATAAGCTTTTCAACGTTGATGTTTAAGGCACCCTCTGAACCTGGTCTCAGGGAAGCAGAAAGCTACTATTTTTAGTTGGGAAAAATCTCAACGTAAGACGAAGAGATTCGGATCGCGGCCAAAGCTCTACTGTTTCTTTAAGTTACTCAAGGTTAATAATGTCAAAGACACTCGCTCAGCAATGGGTATAGCCTTCTGGACAATGTTCTGACATGATCCAGGATTCATGTAATGAAACCATGCTGCCAAGATCCAGCAATCGTGGGCCATTTGGTGAAGAACCCTCCTCTGAAGAACTGACTTGGGAATTAGTGGGCTAGGGCCCCTTCCCCTCCTTCCTCATCTCCTGTGGAAAGCATGGAAGGTGTGTGAGCCCCGGGGGCTCTACGCTGAGCCTTGGAACAGCCTTTGGCTGGCACCTTTTCCCACAGCTGTCCAGCCCTGTCCTATTGCTTCTACAGAAGGCCTCTCTTATTTGGCGATTGTGTCTTAACACAGCTTGGACAGTGGCTGGCTCAGCCACTAATTTTCCCTTCCTGGCCCAAACTAACTGCTGTTACAGCACTTACACAGTAAACAGCTCAGCACTCATAGAAGAGAGCAGGGGCAAACAAAACACACACCCAACTAACAGCCAATGCTCCAAACTTTTGCTTTTGAATTACGTTTTTTATTGGCAGGGTATGATCAGCATAAATGCCACAAAAACAGCCTTGTCTCACACTTTTCACTAGCTATTACTGCCATTTTTTTTGCAGTTGTTAAGAGTCGGAGATAGCCTTTATAAAGGTTTATCTCAGGGGCACTGTGTCAGTTACGAGTAACAGAAAACTCGAAAAGGGTTACGCAGAAAAGGAAATTGATTGATGAGAGGTAGTCAGGGCATCAGGAACGACAGACTTCGGGGCTTAGTTGATGTAATCATGACTGTTGTTTTTGTTATCATATATTGACTTAGTCTTTCTTTTTTGTTAGCTTAAAACTCCCAATTCCAAATGACAGTATGGAGTTAGCTTCAAATCCAGCCAGCAAGAAGAGTGAATTATCTGACAAACACCTCAACAAGAATCTCAAGGTCTGTCATTGGTGCTGATAGAGCCATATACTCTTTCTAAGCCACTCACTGAGAAATACAATGATCTCTTTGGGTGGCACAATGAACTTGGAGTAGAAATGTGTCCTCTGAAATCACAATGACTGATAATAAGAGATGAGTGGATTTCTAAATGAAAATAGGGACAGTTTCTGCAAGGGAAAGTGAAAACTGAGTGTGACAAAGACCACACACATGCACTATAGTCGTAGATATGCCTTTTCAAATGGTGCTGACGCTGGGTTAAGTCCGCGTGAAAGGTATAAAAGAAGTAGACAGATGCAAAGATGACTATAGCAGAATCTACACCATTGAAGATCTCAGGGTCTTAAGTTTTGCTTAGGCCAGAGACAGAACATTCATGGTTTAGGTGCCAGCACATCTGCCTCTTGTGCCCAGAACAGACATCACTAACAGGCCCTTCCTGTTGAGCCTGGGTATGGCTTTAGAATTATTTCCAGGCAGCCACTACAACAAATCAACAGATATGGGCACACGAGAAGATACTTATTTTTCAACCCGTTGGAGATGGATGTTTAGTGAATTGGACCAAACATACATTCACTTTCAGTGTGGCTGGGTGCAGTGGGTGGGTGGCAGCTGGAAGTACAAGATGGTTGGTTGGCAATTGACCACCAGTCACTAGTTATCTGGAAGACCCTGAAGCCCTGTGAATATAATAGCAAGTTGACTGTATTTCACAGCTTGCAGATTTCTAGCTTCTTTCAAATAGGTCAGTGAGTATATCACACTCATTTCCTTGTCAGAGCATTTTAAATAATAGTACATGAAAATAACAGTGAGTAGCTAAAATCACCTTTTTTTTTTTTTTAACAATTTTGTTGAGTGTGACCTGTGTGCAAAGTTGTGGGGCATTCTTATTTCACATAACTAGCTAAATTAATCTAGTTCTATATTTTCAATGTTAAAAAAAAAAAATCACACTCAGTTAGTTTAGTGGGAGAGTAAAAGGCCAAATCTGCCATATACTGTGTTCCACGAAGCCGGGAAGAAGGACGTAGGCTACAAAATCGTGACATTCCACAGCATTTTGGACATGCACGCTTTCTCAAAACTCTGAGGATATGTGAAGGCATGTTAACTAAAAGAATATACAGCGGTGACTTCAAATGTGTCTTAAATGTTAAATGTAAACACTTAAAAATATATATTTTATTGTTTGAGAGGAGAGAGAGAAAGAGAGAGAGAGAAGGGGGAAGGCCCAGAGCAGTCTCCATAGTTGAACATCATAGTTGTGACATGGTTTCATTCCACACAGGTGGGTGTGGGGCCATGCTGGGTGGGAACTGAACTGGGGGCCTCCCTCATGGGAGGCAAGAACCTTTGTTGCCATCCCAGTGGTTACCAGTTGCAAGACAGTTCAGCATGTGGGTTTGAAGGTCTGGGGCTGGGATTCTATCCCTGGATCTCACAGTTGCAAGGCAAGCACTCAACCTGTTGGGCTTTCCCAGCGTCCTGAGGTAAATACTTCTTAGTGCATCTAGACAACAAGTTGAGTCAACAAACATTTACTGAAACTCTACCATGTACATATTATTTTTAAATGCTTTGGGAGATACAAAAAGGATAAACTTGTCCCTTTCTAAAGAAGAGGTAAATAATCAGATTGAAGACACAAGATTTATAAATATGAAACCTTAAATAGCAATAAAGCACTTAATTGCAAGGAATAATTGAAGAGATGCCAGTACACCGTGAGAGATCAATTACCAAATGAATTGTATGAATAATAATTATGGGAAATTTTTAAAAAGGAGAGATTAGTTCAAGTTAGAGGGTGAATCTCATTACTAAGGACATGAGAACTGACTCTGGTGTTGGGAGTTAGCATTAGGTTTGGAAGGCAGTCCTGGTGGGGAGAACAGCTTACCAAAAAGCAAGATAGATGGAAGGAGCAAGCTATATTTGGAAGAGAATGTGTAAATAAATTTGTCTAGAGTTGATGTTTTGTGTAGAAGAGGGGAAGGGAGGGAAGGTTGTAAAAATATATTGGGTCAATTGTGGAGGTCAAGGTGAAGGTTTTAGATATAATCCAGTGAGCAATGGGGAGTCATGGAAGCTCTCTGAGTAGTAGAGTGTTGTGGTCAAACTGTTTAGGGGAAGAATAATTTGACAGAATGGAGGTAACAGATAATAGAGTTGAGGAAGCCATTAAGGGGCCTTTTCCAACAATCCTAGGAAAGGTAAAAGGGCCCGATTTAGCTTGTGGACAGTGGAGCTGTAGTCAATATCATGGAATAAAAACAAGCTGTGGTCATTAATTAGATACTTTCCATAATGGAAGCAGGAGACTTAAATTTGATATCTCAGTCCCAACAGACTGGAATAATGGAGGAATCCAGAGAGGAGATGGTTTTGGTTTCATAGGAGAAATTTAGGCTTAGATGTTGAGGTTTAGGTGAAGCCCCAGTGACTGAGTATAGTGTCCAACACCTCACTGTGTTGATAGCCAAAGGTAAAAATTATAATCTTTATGTATGCAGAGGTAAGAAAGATATAAAGTAGTATACAGTGGTTACTTTTGGGTGTTGGAATTCCAGACAATCTGTTTTTTAAAAATATTTTCCTTTCAAAGCATCTAGATTACCTTTAAAATTAGGGAAAAACATTTATTTAAAAAAGGCATCATGTACTCTTAGTGCCAGTGTTTAAGGATTCTCCATATATGTGGAGTAACATATAAGTATGTGATATTCTCACCTTAAGTGCTTTTAGGTGGTGTGAACTCTCTGAAAAGCAGATGCCAGCTGAAATCTGGCTTGCTAAAGCTAGAGAGACCTTAGAAAAGTCTTACTGAGGAGAAGAAAGCATTTGAAGCTTCATTTCCATTAAAATGCAAATTAGAATTAAGATTATCCATATGGTGATGCATCTAATTTTCCTCTCATGTTCTTTCTAATCCAAATAAGAGATAATTTCTATTTCTAAATTCTCTAATGATGTAATTTCTCACAATTATAAGTATATGTCATGCTTTATTTTTCTATCACTAGCTCAGATCCAATCACTTCATGGCCATATGGTGTGATGAGACAAGAATCTACTTTTCAAAGTTTTATTTTCCCAGGATATATTCTGCCTTCCGCTCTGTGTACATCATCACTCAGCTTTTTGGAGGGTGGCTCTAAGAACTTCGAATAAAGCCAGAACCAAGTTAGACTCTGCAGAATGTCCCAACAAGGGAAGGGTCTGCAGCATCCAGCACTGGGCCTAATTCTAGAAGTCGCTGGAAAATGCCTGTCGAGAAAATGTATTTATCAAGAACATGACTGCTCGTTTAAGAACCAGGCTCGTGGTTATATCTGATGATCAAATAAAAAATGGTTTAACGCCCAGGGTTCTTACTTACATCTTTTATGACATGCAAATAATTAGAATTTTTGGCATTATCTTCTTTACCACATGACTAACCCCATTACTTCTATTTGTTTGTTTGTTTATTTTTTATGTGAGAAAATTGACACCTGGGGAGAAAGTATCAGAGCCCAGACTCACCTCAGATATTTGGTTCAAGTCCTGTGCACACATTTACCTCCTTCTTGCTACTCCTCAGCCCCTAGCTTTTCTAATTTCCCACTCAAGAATTCCTCCAAAAAACTAGCCAAGAAGCTTCTTCAGGAGTGGAAGAGAAACTGTCTGTGACCAACAGAATAGGAATGAAATATTTTAGTCCATTGCGTTGGGCCTTGTTGGTCCATTATTTGTCATAGAATGTGAAGAAAGACCACAGAACTAAGGGACATGAATCTGGCCACTGTGTAACTATAGACATCAGAAAAAGCTTACAGTGCCAACCAATTAGCTGATTTAGTGAGGATTTGTTGCATAGTTACCATGTATCAGGCACGTGGTAAGTTACATCACATTCTCATTCATACTGAGTACACAGAAATTTGGTGGTGTGGAGGAGACTGATTGGTACAAACACATACTGAGCTATTCAATGACAAGGAACTTACGTCTGTAGATAAGAAAGCTGAGTTATTACATACAAGATACATGTAAAATAAGTAATATATTTATAGGGTGTTTTTAAAATTATCCAGTGATGTGTTCATCTGGTTGGATTCACATATGTCTAGGGCGAGATAAGCAAGTATTACCCCATTTTCCAGACCAGGAAACTGAGACACAGAGGGCCAAGGAATGTCTCCAGCTAGTAAGTATGTGATCCTACATTTTCTAAGTCGTAGGTGTTCCTGTGATTTGTTTTAAAGCTTTATTTAGACAAGCTCATTTTCTTGTTTTAAGAGAGGTAGAATGATATCTGCTTGCCAAGATAGACAAGCAAATTATTAACTAGCTTGGCAGAACCTCCCTTGCCTAGAATAGCTGCAGCAAGCTCTAACACATAGTGTCTGAGGGCCAAGCAGCCGCCGTGTGATCACCCCTGATCGGCACGATAGCACGACAGGCAGTCCCCGGCATAACACACACGGGGCATGTTCTTTTTTCATATAAAAAACACAAAAAATAACCCAAAGGATTATGTCCAATCTGATCTTTGCAAATGCGTGCTATGCTTCTCAGTAGAAAGAGAACGCGGACACTTCAGCCCCATCTGAGAATGCCCTTGGGACAGTGGAGTGCTGTAATGCTTGGAGCCCAAGCGCCCGATGCAGAGCAGATTCCGTGGTGCTCAGCATCGACCTAACACCATGCTACTGTATTCTGCAGCAGATGTTGCAGCAAAGGGGAGAAGTGGCTGAGGGGATCACTTGGAAACTAGAAAGGTCAGAAACGATGGCACCAGTGGAAATGCTTCTTAACGTTGAACAGTGTGCTGTAGTGTGAAGATAGCTCTATAAAGATATATTTTATTGTTTTTGATGAAAAGACAGAGACAGAGAGAGACCGAGAGAAAGGGGAAGGTCCAGAGCAGTCTCCATAGTTGCACAACAATAGTTTTCAACATAGTTTTATTCCACACAGGTGGACGCGGGGCCACACAGGGCAGGAACTGGGCTGGGGGCCTTCTGTATGGGAAGCTCGTTCCAGCGGGAATTGAACTAGAGCACCATCCCACATGGGAGGCACTCCCCAGTTCAGCACATGGGTCCGCACGGGCCAGGGCCAGGATTCGATCCTCAGACCCTGGGGCTGCAAAGTGAGCTCTCAACCCACTGAGCCATCCTGGCTTCCCCAAGATAGCACTTTATAAGTCATTAATAAAGGTAAAAAAAATTCTGCAGAAAAATGTTAAGGTCAAGATATGATGGCTGGGTATTAATGACATCACAACTGGACCCTCTGCCTCCTCCTGCCATTTTCTTTTTCAAAATTTGGTTATGTGCCACCTCACTTGTGCCTAAATTTCAGACTATTGATTCACTTTGGCTGGTTGAATGAATGATCCAATTTTCTGGAGTGAAATCAGGAACAGCATTTGTTTGTTTTGTTTTGCTTTTTGAGAATGACTTATTTATGGTATTGAGGCCTGTTTGTCTTCATGACCTTCTTACCAATACTCTTCATTAGATCACCCATCAACGTTGTGAAAGAGATATGTGCTAGATGCTGTGCTGGGCAGCACAGGGGTAAATGGTGAGCCAGAGCCAACTGTCTGACCTTCAGAGGACGTGCTATGGAGCAGGAGGATGCATGTGTCACAGGTTGTCGTGATCAGGGCTGTCAGGGCCTGAGCCCGGTGCCAGGGCTCCTCCTATAGAAAATAAGGGGTGGCATTTGAACTGAAACTTAGAGAATGGGAAAACATGACAGTTTGAGGAATGGAGAGGCTTTTTAGTTCAAGGAGTGGAGCACTTTTTCAGGTTTTCTGTTTGACTAAAACAAAGGAAATAGCAAGACAAAGAGGGATGGGCAAGCTGGAGCCAAATTGGGGATGCTTTCAGGCGTCAGGCTGAGGAACTTTTAACCAGGCAGTGGGGAGTTAATGGAGGACCTTTTCGCTGAAGGCAGATGCCAACAAGCCTGTGCTATATAAATGATATAATATGATGATTAATCGAACTGGTATATTGGCCACCCATTACTTGAAATGGAGGAATAATGTGGTGAGAGAGACCCATTAAGTGGGAGACTGTTGCAAGAGGCCAGATGAAAGATCATGTGGGCCTGAACTAAGAAGGCATTGCATAGAAGGTGAGCTATTCAGAAATTACAGTCAGCAGGCCTCTGAGGCTGATTCAATGTGGGTGATGAGGGAGAAGGAAGAGTCATTGATAAGCCAAAGTCATTGATCAGCATGTTTTAGGAAAGACACTGTTTGGGATGTGTACTGTTTACTAGGGCTGAAATACAAACAAACAAACAAAAAACACTGGGTATTTTTTAATATTTTTGTTTAAGACTGGGTGGCTTAAACAGACATTCATTTTCTCACAATTCTGGAAGCTAGAAGTCCAAGTCAAGGTGTTGGGCAAGTTTGGTTTCTCCTGAGGCCATTGCCCTTGGCTTTCAAGTGGCTGCGTTCTGTGTCCTCATATGGCCTTTCCTTTGTGCGTACATCCCTGTTATCTCTAGTGTCCACATTTTCTCACCTTGGCAGGACATCCATCTGATTGGATTAGAGCCCACCATGCCCACCTCATTTTAAGTTACTTACCACTGTAGAGGCCCTGCTTCCAAGACAGTTGATTTTGAGGTAGGGGTCCAACATATGAATTTGAGGAAGACAGCATCCAGCCCACAACAGGACGTGCCAAATTGGAGGTGCTTTCAGACATCCCAGAGCAGGTGTCTAGCAGATGGTTTGCAGCATTGGTTGGAGCTCAGGGGAGAGAGCTGGGAATGTAGAGGTGAGCTATATGCATCAAATGCATGTGCTGAGGTCAGGGTAGAAGTTGAGAAGAACAGCTCTCTTTGAGAGGCATGATGATAAAGATAAATAAAATAAAATAGTAGTAGCTGCCATGTATTTACTATTTAGCAGCACTGAGGTAGGCCATTGCATGCTTGGATCAACAACTCTATGCATGAGTGATTGTCGTTGTTGTTGCTGTTGTCATTTACCTTCATTTTACAGCAGAGAAAGCTGAAGCCTATAAGGGTTACGTGAATTTTTAAGGTCTGATAGCTCATAAGTAGCAAAACCAGAATATGAAGCTCGAGTACGTCTGAAATTAAACATTTGTGCCTGACGATCTCCAAGGAGAGCAAGTAGAAGAAAAAGAGAAGAAAGTCAGGGGCAGAATCAATATTTGAGGGGGAAGGAAAGCAGAGGAAGAAGAGCAGGGTAGAGAGACAATGAGAAAATAAACTGAAAACAGCGAAGCCAGGAGGACATGGTGAGCTGGGAGCCAGAGGTAGTTGTGGGGGCGTAGCCAGTAAGGCCCCATATAGCAGCACCAGGGGGAGGAAGAGTGTGGGAGGGGGTAGGAGCCACTGCTAACCTTCGTGAGGGCTGCTTTTCTGGAGAGTTGGAGGCAGATGACAGATGGCTGTGTGCAGAGGAGAGAAGGAGAAGTGAGATGAGGGCATGGGAAGCCTCATCACCACGGAGCAAGAGAGAAGGAGTTCCGGTGGAAGGGAAGTCAAACCAAGGGAATTGTATTTTTAGACTGGGACAGACAGACTTTTAAGTATGGGTAGATAGAGAGAGGGGACACACTTTCTGAAGACAGGAGAGAGGAAATAATTTAATGAGTTAAGCTCTGCGAAGGAGTGGGGGTGGCAGAGTGGGACTTCAGGTTGTGAATGGCTTTAAAAAGAAAGCAGGGGTTCTTTTTTCGTTTTTGAATAAGAGGGATTAATTAAGGATGGGTGATGACTGGGAGGAGTCAGGAGGTTGGCTGGCCTGGGACCAGAGACAAGCCAATGTACGTCAACGCAATAGAAATTTCTGAAGACAGTGATCAGCAAGAATGAAGAGTTCGGAACCACAAACTCTTCCAGTCCAGAGATGGTTCTCTTTTCTGAGTCTAAGACTTGGGTCGGTCCTAAAACTAGGGCAAAGCTGAGCCTAATTGTGAACCCCAATTGCTTTAGTCAGAGGAACTATCGGGCTGTCCAGAATCAATAAATATTTGAATGCACACTTAAATATACATTCAGAAATATGGGGAAACATTTCCAATCGGCTGATATGTATGGAATAACCTCTATGTGCAAACTCTGGGGAGAGTGATTTTAAAGATTTCCCAACTTGTTTTCTTGTGTAAATAAATCCCCATCCTTAGCCTGACATACACAGGAGCAAATGTAGAACTTGGATTAGGAATGGTTTCATGCTGGTCCCTGACCGTCTCAACATTATCTTTAGAGATGTTTATAATTTGTTACGGTTGGCCTGAGTAATAAGCAAATCATACAATAAAGGGACTCAGCCTCTAGCCATCTGACTTGGCAATGGGAGAGCCAATTAATTAGAAGGTAATTTAGTGAGAATGCCTTCATATCAGCCACAGGATGTAACAGAGGATTGGGCTTTTCGAAGTGGTGGGCATTGCCTGGGGAACACGCAGGTATGAGTCCGAGTGTGTTTCACAGTGTGGGAGTGAGAAGGATGCAGAAGTCAGCTGTTCTCGAAATGTCTCCCAGGCTCCTACAGCAGCGGTCACCGTGGTTAGACTGTTGTTCAAGTCAGGTTTGGACGCTTGCTCTGTGGGCAGTGAGAAAGGCCAGTTTCTTCCCAGGGAGTCTCCTGCCGCTGGGAGGAGAGCTTGGCTTAAGTGCCTTGACCCAGTACGATCTTGTATGAAGTGGAGGTTGAGAGGGTGGAAAGCAGAGGAAGGTTTGCACACACGACAAAGCCACGCGGACCACATCTACAACCAGAGGGAGTGTGGCTGAAGCTGTTGCCATTTCCTCAGGCGCGGGCAACAGCTCCCTGGTGTCTGCCTCTGAGCTTGAGGGCGTCTGAAGTTGGCTTCCTAAGGAGTTAGAAGTGCATTAGGTCTGTGGCACTTGGCTCCAGGGCTCCCGGACCTGGTGTGAGGAGTGCAGGGACACCTCCCTTCACAGCCAACCCCCGAGCTCCCAGAGGCAGCAGTGGAACACACTTCCCTCGTCCGCAGTCTCCGCACAGCTCTGGCATTTTCAAGTAGGCATTTGTTTGAAAATGTCAAATGATCCAGCATGACTTTCAAGAACATTCCATGTGGATCTCCTGGGAGGAAGAGTGGGGAGTGCAGGTGTCTGGGGGAACATGCTCCAAAATAAGAGTCTCCAAGGCCAGTTGTGGAAGATAGACGACATAGTTTAAAAGAGCTGTTTTTTAAAAAAAGGGAAGACAGTAGAAATATTTGACTACAGCAAATATTTAAAGGTCATTTAGTTTCTTCCCAATGAAAAGAAAAAAGAAACACATTGCCCAGCCCCTATTCCCCCCTCATTCTACACTTCCCCAGGCCATGGACCCAGGAGCTCTGTTAGGGTTTGTTGAGTGAATGAGTGAATGAATGAATGAATGAATGAATGAATCTCTCTCTCTATTGCTCTCTTTCACACATGCAAGCTCATGGAGTTGTGTTGTATTGACTACATAGCAAATGTTTTTGAAATGGCATACATTAATAAATACAAGTTCAACATATCTGAAAGATATTTAAATGAAAATTAAAATCCTAGAGTTGATTAATATAGGGCAGGTAGGGTGGTGGCCTTGGAGAGATAATTATGCCAGAAACTTAGACACAGAAATGCGACTAATATTGAATGCAAAACACATCTCAGTTTCCTACCACTCAATGCAAAAAAAAAAAAAAAAAAAAGATCCATGAGTTCTTATTAAAAAAGAAAAAGCATGCCATTTCAAAAAGAGAGAAATTTCTGGAGTGCTAGGAGGAATTTGTCATACAGGTTATTATAAACACCCAGCTATAACTATGGCTGCTTTGTAGTAATACATAGATTCTTAACAAATATGCTGAACATGATCTGAAGTCACATTGATCTGAAGAAATTCTTAATTAAGAGAACTTGGTGGAATCATCTGACTGTGGGAAACGTCGGTGGTGTGATGTGAAGGAAGGACCCGCTGCATTTAGCTGGCGAATCTTTACTGGTGCTAACCTGGGAGGCCAGGGAGGACTCTCAGCCTGTGATAAACAGCATGACCCCCGATGGGCGCTGCATTCAAATACGGGACACAGGGAAGGCAGAAAAGTTGAGTAGTTTCACTGCTATATTGAAATTCTACTTGTTAAAACAAACACGGATATTTTACGATGCACAGTGATAACCCCCCCAAATCACAAGGCTCTTTTTATGATGAGACCTCTAAAGAAATTTCTTTTCTTAGACACCACTTCAGGCTGCACCCCACCCCCACCCCACCCCCCAGAGAGACTTTCTGATAAATATTTTTATTCTCTGCTGACACTGGGAATGGTTTGATGGTAAATCCGCTCAAATATGTTATTTTACCTGAGCATTTAGTAGAAGCATTATAGTTGACAATTCAGAATTGGGGTCCCCAATGAGTATGTCGAGGACAGACATCGCAGATTGAGAAAGGACTCCCATGGCCCTGTCCCAAGCAGACGTCTGGGCAGGAAAAAAGAGGTTGCATTATGAAATGGATGCACCCCCACCGTTGCAAAGAAGCTTTATTCTAGCTTGAGAAATAGATAAACCGTGAGTTATAGGTGCAATTCTAGTTTAAAATCTGTGATTCAGTGATTGGTTTTACATCTGCCTATAATGCTTGTTGAAGTCATTTTAATCGTCACATTAAAATGGGCCTTTACATTTAATTGCTTGGAGCTATTATTGCCAGGGTCAAAGAGCAGCATTAGGGTTTCAAGCAGAGCTGTGGGTCCCTCTGTTTAGTGTGGGGAAGGACTCCATTCAAACGCAGGGACACAGGACAGCAGACTCTGCTGCTTTTTAGTACTGTGGCAGTCCCAGATGGTCGGGACTATTTGGCTTAGAATGTTACTGGCGTCCCTGCCCCAGGCTTGCTGTTGGTGAGAGCTTTGGAAATGTCCCTTCCATATTCAGAACTCTTCAGTGGTTTCCCCTGACACACTTGGAAGAAAATCCATGGTCTTGACCATGGTCCACAAGGCCCCACAGGGTTTGGCTCACAGCCACCTCTCTGTTCCCTTTGCCACACACCCCTAGTTGGCTCCTCTCCAGCCACAGTGGCCAATGGTTCCTCGGATGTGCCAAGTTCATTCACCCTCTGGCTCCACTCTCCCCTCAGAGCACTCTTTCTCAGCTAGCAACACATCTGTCCTTCAGCCTCAGCTATTTACTCAATTTTCACCTCCCCACTGCTCCTTTCCCTGACTGCTTTCTCTCTCCAACCTTACCAAGCTTTTTGCTTTTCTTCCAGGCCCTTACCGCTAACATGATCTATCTGTTCGATGATTTGGATCATTGTCTATCTTTCCACCGTAGAATGTAAACTTCATAAAGACAGGGGATTTTTCTGTTTTGTCCACTGTGTGTTCCCATTATCTAGATTATACCTATGTGTTCATCTTTTTTTCTTGAAAGCGTAAGTTGACACTTTATCTTTTTCAGCTATGGATGAGAAGAGGGCTGAAAGAAGGCTTCCTACACTGATGGGTTGCTGTGGCTGATATCATGTGATTGGATACATTGGTGTGGTGAGGAGAGGCAAGGGAAAACGAGTCAAAATACTTTTTACTCTCCTCCTATAGGAGAAAATTCTGGAGAATCAGGGAGGTGAATATTAGAAATATAATAAGATAGAGCTGAAAGTACCTTAGAAAACGGTTTCTGGGACGTTTTATCAACAGAGATAGATCTCTTTGTAAATTTCTTTCATGTATTTTGTCAGAGCTTCTTAACAAAACCTTGTATTTTTTCAATAATCCATTGATTTTTCTCAATTATGTGAATTAAAGTCATATGTAATGTCGATTAGAGTATCAGATCAAAATTAAAGTAATTAAGGTAATTTTGTGACTCTGAGATAATTCTTTCTGAAAGCAAAGGCAGAGCTTGTACGGCCTCAGCTCCAACAATTAGATGCATTCCATTAGCGTCTCTGAAATTTTAAAAATTGCTCAAAGGCCCTCATTAGCATCTGAAATACTGTGACTTGGCCAAGGTCATAGCAAGTTCTTGGCAATATTATTAGACTGGACTTGCAATGTTGTGGTTCCCATGTCAGTGCTCTGGGGTCGCATCTGAACAAGTTCCCATACAGGTTACTCTGCTAGCGTAGCTCAAGTTATTTACTTTCAGGCAAATAGTAGCAGTAGCTCCTATTTATTAAAAATACAATATATCTGTGCTTGATAGCTTCCCTAAATCTAATATGATTCTAAATATACCCTTTCAATAAGTCTCATTATCCTCATTTATTAAAAAAGGGGTAGGAAGAGGTGGCATAACTTGCTCAAGAGCTCATAGTTAGTGAATAGCAGAGTTAGAGTTTCTGTTTCAAAGCCACGTTCACTGTTGTATCTTGCTGTCACTATAGTCAGTGCCAGGTTCTTGTACATCATTCATCGATTGAGAGATTGTGCCTTGGTGATCATTTACAACTATTTCAGTGATAGAATCCTTCCCCCAAATAGGTAAGTTACAAAAAGTACCACCTCTTTAATGCACCTCTTTCTTTCTTTCTTTCTTTCTTTTTTTTTAATTGGTAAATTTATTGGGGTGACATTGGTTGGTAAACATTCCATAGGTTCCAGGTGTACAATTCTACATTACATCGTCTATGCACTGCATTATGAATGCACTGCTCTCTGAACCCCAAGGTGGATAGAAGACACATGTAGGAAAAATGTCTGGGGAGGTGGGCGGAGGTCCTCCAAAGCGGAGTGACCTTTTAAACGTGGCTTATTTCTATAGTCACCCAAATCCCCTTACTTTTTCGTAGCTTTTCTACCTCCTTCTTTAGTTCACCCTCATCTACACACACTCTATATTATTTGTGTCACATTGCCCTGGGCATCTTTCTGAGTGAGAGCCACGTTTTCTGGCTACCTTTAAAGACTGTACAATCTTCTCTTTCCTCTAAGTTGCATCTCTGAGCATTGGCAGATGGAGAGCATCTTAAGCAGTGGTCACAAATGTTTAGAAGCTATAAAGGTCATGTCTATTGCCTAAGGAATATTTGGTTTCTGATAATGGACTTATGACAGACATCTATTATTTGAATACTAATTAGAGTGATTTATACTGCATTCTCATTGGCTGCCTGATGAGTTGATGTTCCAGAAAGTCCTTGCTGGGTTAAAGACATAGAATCATGTCTGGCATTGAGACGTTAAAAGGAAACCAGTACACTTTGTTCTTTTGGCGAGCTCCCACTTAACTGACAGATCTGTTGAGCTGGAGAGGCTTTGTTTAAATAAGGAATAAGGAATGATTTCATTCCTGTGACAGTCTAAATATGAGATTTCCAAGATGGGCTGGGAGGAAGATGGCTGACCTCGTCTCTCCAAAGAAGAGAAGTGTAGCTGCTGGGAAAAGCAGGAACTTTATAAGCAGAAAGACCTGAATTTTTAATTCCAGGGTCACTGTTCATTATTATTACTGCTGATGTTACCTCGCACATATAAGTAGTGTTCTAGGTGCTTGTCTTTACCTCATTTAGTTACAACAATCCTCCAATGTGTGATCAGGAGGTGTTACTAGTCATCCTATTTTACAAGTGAGAGAATTGAGGCTGAGAGAGTCAGGGTGCTGGCAGGAAGCCGAATTCAATTCATATTCCAATAGGGAACCTCCAATGAAAAGGTTCCTTATGGGAGTGAGGCAGGGGGAAGAGAGCCAACAAAGGACGCTGAAGCACCAGAGACTGTAGCCTTGGTGAACTGTTTCCCCTGTCGAGCTGAAGGGGCCTAAGGAGGAAATGGAGTGGCAGCGTGTTCGGGGGAGGGGGGCCTGATAGGAGCTATGGCACAGGGGTGCTGCCACAGCCAGGCATCAGGGAGGAAGTGGGAACAAGCATCCCAATGCTCTGTCTCTTCTCTCTGATGTCCTATCTATGCCTCTTGCTGACTGAACCCAAATGGGAAGCCGGATGGCAAGGCAGACTGACGCTGGCTTGCAGCTCACTCTCCGGGCAGATCAGAGGATGAGGAGTACGGGTTAGACACGGCAGAAACAGGATGGGGCTCACCCAGAGCGCCGTTTCGATGTTGAGACCGATGATACCATATACGAGGGGAGGGGCCCATAAAACCCAGAATGTTCTTTCACGTGAGAGGGATGGTGCACTTGGAATTTGTTCCTCTGGGTCCAACGGTCAACCAAAGTTTTTCTGTGGAAATTTCATGAAGATTGCACCATCGGTTGTGGAAGAAACGTCTTGAGTTGTGGCAAACAGATGGCTGGTTCTTCCACCATGACAACACACCTGCTCACACTGCTGAGTGTTCAGCAGTTTTTGACCAAAAAATGCATGACCCCGTGCCTGCCACCCCCGCACTCACCCAAGCTCACCCCAAGTGATTTTTTTTTTTTTTTTTTTTTTTTCCTGGGTAAGAAAGTCCTCAAAGGAAAATGTTTTGCCTACATGGAAAAGGTGAAGTAAAAAACAGCTGAAGCATTAAAAGGCATCAAAATTGACAAGTTCAAAAACTGTTTTGAGCAGTGGAAAAGACTCTTGATAAATGTATTACGTCAAACGGTGACTACATTGAAGGTAACTACAGTTTAAACATGTAAAAATAAATGCATAATTTTTTTTAATTTTTTTTTTAACTGAACTGGAGGCCTCACCGCATTCGGGAAGCACACCCCAGTTCAGCATATGGGTCTGCACAGGCCGGGGCCGGGATTCGATCCTTGGTCCCCAGGGCTTCAAAGTGAGCGCTTAACCCGCTGAGCCATCCTGGCTTACCCCATAATTTTTTTATAAATAAATTCTGGGCTTTTTTGAGGCCCCCCTCATATAAGAAGGCTGTCCAGAAAAAAATCTAGCCATTGTCCATATAATGAGAACAGTTACGTGGCTGGATACTCCCTAGACAGCTCTTGTCCACTAGAAAAGTCTGAAAGGTGTAACTCTCACATAATAAGGCTTTTGGGGAGAGCATGGCAGCTCCCAAGCAGGTCTGAAATGGCTTGAATGGGCAGGGAAAGGAGGTTGACTTGGTGATTTCACGGTCCTCGGGGGTGGACCCAGAGTGAGGGTTCTCATGCTTGGTTTAAATTTCCAGCCAGCACCAAAGGCAGGAGCACCCAAACTTTTCAAGCAGCATGTCCAGATGTGGAGTAGAAAGAGAGGAGGGAGGGGTGAAGCTCTTTATTGTAAGGAGTCCAATGGAGATTAGATAGTAGAGAGAGGTTCAGTATTGTGCCCTAAGTCATAAATCACTTACTAACTAGGTGATGGAGCTGGGTTTTCAACTCAAGTCAGTCTTTGGCCAAAACTTGTGCTTTTGACTACCATACTAATTGGCTCTGTTACCTTGAGCAAATTACTTACCTCTCTGAGCTTTGTTTTCCTCATCTCTCTGTGCCTGGTAGGTGTTCTGTTAGGGCAGTTACAGCTGTGGCCCTTTTGTTTCTATTTGACGTTGCTGTTGGTGGTGTTATGTCCTTCTCCCATCTTGCCTGGCTCCATCAGGGCTGGATACCCTGGTATCCTAATATCTTTCTGTGAAAAGTTTGGCACAGATTTTGCTCCCATTTTCCCCAAGGAGCGTAGCCTTGGGAACCAAACTGTTACTTCTTTCTCAAGATAAGTATGAGAAGACTCACCTTGCCAAGTGAATCAACAGAGAAGCTCAGTATCTATCTCCCTGGTGTGCTTCAGAAAGCAAACTGCAAAGCTTTCAGCCATTCAGATGCCACATCAATGTGACTGAGGAGCTGAGAAGTGACAGGGGCCTCTCTCACGCAACCCTTGTTCCTCAGCTTTGGAATATCGACTTTCTAAGATGCTAGATAAGAAAAGGTGTGACATGGGCAATTTTCCCCCAGTGCCTCTTTAATGTCATGTGGTTCCAGAATCTTCTATCTCTCTAACACTAGTCCAGCTCACCCATCCATGCCCTAGGATGCACATGGTCTCATCTTGATTCATCTTTACTAAATTAAAACAATCTCATTAAAGACTGATTTGGGAACCAATGGCATACCAACTAAGCCACCAATGGCTTGCTTATGTGGTTTTCTTTCAAAAATGAGGCCAATAAGATTAATTATAAAAATAAGGGCGTTTCAGAGAGAATTTTGCTAGCAGCTGTCTTTGCACATGTGGGAGCCGAAATCACTTCTGAAAAGCTCCACATTCCTAGACTGTGTGCATGTGAACAATTGATCAGTTAGTTGGTAACACCAGCCCACAGCTGGGACTGAGTAGGTAGTAGGCTTGCAGATGCCCCTTCTTTCTGCTGAGGGGCTGAGGGTGTAAGGCAAACATACCTCTCAAAAGGCCACGGTAGGAACTTCTCTGGGAATTTAAAAAAACAACTCCTGGAAAAAAAAAAAAAAATTCTGGCATATGTCCTTCAGCCAGCGGTCCTGTTGTGGCTGGGAACAGATGCTACGCTGGCTAAGTAAAAAGCACAACGTGAGTCTTTTTCTTTCTGCTTTTAAAACCAGAGAACACCATCCACTGCAGGCCAAAACAAGACAGGTGGCATCCATTCGAATTGGAAATGAGGCGCTGAGAGAGTAGCCTGTGGGATCCACCGGGGCCAGCCTTGAGGGAGCAGCTCCTGGTCTGAGGGCTCATTGTTTTTCTTTTTTAATGAGCAGCCTCTATAAAATGTACAGCTCCTGATGCCGCTTTGATTCCCTACATTTTATTAATTGTTCTTTCGTGCACTCTCCTTTGCACAATTTGCTTTTGATGAACCACGAGTGCTCATCATAATGAGACAGGGCTTCCTGTCACAGAGACTCCGGGCTTTCTGTGAATAAGGGAAGAAGTGGTTCTATGTGGGTAATTCCCAAAGTGTCCCTGTCACCTCCTTGGCACAGCTGCTCTGCGTGTAGGAACAAATCCTTAGAGGCACAGGGAGGAGAGTTGGAGTGTAGAGGTGATGAGAGCCAGAGAGTCTTCAACCCTCTCCCGACTGGAAGAGGCAGAATAGTGTGGCAGGGCCAGAGCGCAGTGGGCCTTTCAGACCTTCTGTCAGAGTCCACGCTTCTGCTTTGTCACATCACAGGATGACATCCATGGTAGTCCATTGCTGCTCCATCCTCCCTGCTCCTTGCTTCATGCAAAGTTGGGTGAAGAGCTGGGAGTTGGGGAACAAGATCCACATTTCAGTTTTCTGCCCTTTCACACACAGTTTCTCATCTTTATAAACACCCCCCACCCTCACTAATACACCCAAACTTACTGGCTCTCTGGTCTCAGTGAGGAGTTCCTCCGTTGGAGGAAAGCTATGAGTTAAAGTAGCAATGCCTCCTAATAATGTGGTCCATTTCCAGCCCGGGTAGTGGTAACCGGTATTTTCACAGCATCTTCGGTGATGATAACTGAAGCAGGAGTGGGAGAATCGTGGTCATCATGAAAGATCTGGTTTTTAACTATTTGGGAACAGGGAAGATCTTCTAGTTTTCAGCCCCCCCCCCCCCCCCCCATTAAGCTGCAAAAAAACAGTGTTAGGCAGTGTGGCCCCATGAAAGAAGAATGGGAGCTGATATGTATAAAGATGCCCAAAGTTTTCATATCTTTTGATCTAGTAGTGACAACTCTGTGATCTATTGTAATGAGGAAATATTCAGAAATGCAGACAAAGCCTTCTGTGTCAAAATGTTTACCGCAGTGCTGTTTTTTTGTTTTTGTTTTTAATATTTTTAAGCTGGGAAAATATTCTACTAGCTGAAAAATTCCTTTCAGAGAGTAAAGAGCCCTGGGTGAGAAGCAGTTTCTGGGGTCATTGTGGTTATGAGAGGAGGCTCTTTGTTGACAGACAAGAGCAGACAAGGAGATAACATCTCTGCCTATGGTGTTTATGGGAATCCGGCAGTTAGGAAAAGCTGACAATAGAACAGAGGGAGAATAAGGAGCAGAGCATCTGGAAGCGGGTGTAGAGGAGTTATAAGAAATGTCTGGGCTTCTGGGTGAGTTTAAAGAGTGGAAAGCCAGCAGGCATCTATCTATATGAGTTTATTTGAATGGGGGGGGGGGGGGGGGGGGGCAGAAAGGACAAAGGGGACCAGTTCGATGGGGAAGACAGCGTGGTAAGCCCCTGGTCCTTGGGCAGAGCGCTTTGAGTAGTAAGACCCTAGAATTCCTCTGTGAAACGAATCTCCCCGCTTAGGCCAGTAGTATCAGCCTCATGGGGGAGCAGAGGCGTCTGGACCCGCCCAAGACCTTATGAACGGAGATCTGTATTTTAACCAGGTCCCAGGTCATCTGTACACATTGAAATTGGGGAAGTGCTGCCCTTGAACTCAGGGTGTCTACGTACATCTCAGGGAATGGGAAAGAGCCACATCTCCCAGGTTGGGACCCAGAGTACAGAAGGGGGTCCCCAGGAGGGGATGCTCACGGGAGGAGGTATGGCCATTAGAGCACAATTCTCACGTGATTTTTCAGACAGGAAACCCGATGAAAAGGACTGAGAGAAAAGTGTGCAAGAGTTTTTGGAGAACAAACATGGGATGTGCTGGGAGGCCCCCACATCACATAGAAGTTTGGAGAAAGAGGGTGGGCCTTGTATTACACAGAAGCATTCTTTATTTAGTGCTGTGTATGGGGCCACTCCCTCATCACAGGCTGGAAGCTTGGCAATAGGTCCCTCACCTGGCAGTCCAGTGTCTGACAACAATGCAAGAAGCCTCATGAGACCAAAGCTTCTACTGACGAGCTGGCCAGATGTCCAATTTTAAACGGGACAGAAAACAATGGTACTGTCCCATTTCAAGCAGTATATTTGGCTGACCATACATGCCTTTTGAAATGGGACAGTACCATTGTTTTTTTTTTAAAGATTTATTTTGATTGTTTTTGACAGAGAGAGAGAGAGATACAGAAACAAAGACGAAGAGAAGGGGGAGGACCCAGAACAGTCTCCATAGTTGCACATCATTGGTTTTTCCACATAGTTTCATTCCACAGGTGGGCGGGGCTGCACAGGGCAGGAACTGGGCCGGGGTCTCACCCCAGTGAGAACCAAACTGAGGGCACTCCCCAGTTCAGCATATGGGTCCGCACGGGCCGGGGCCTGGATTTGATCCTCAGTCCCCGGGGCTGCAAAGTGAGCGCTTAACCCACTGAGCTATCCGGCTTCCCCCACCATTGTTGAATGTCCCATTTAAGATGGTACACCTGGTCAGCCTTCCTGCCAGGCTTAGGAAGATTTCTTGCTTTGCAGAGGTGGGAGGTCAGGCCTTTGTTTGAGACAGAGCTACAGCTCAGCTCTTTGACTTAATTTCTTACTGGCCTTGATCTTTGATCCAAATACAAGGGAGATCATTTGTGACTTCTTTGCCTTTGTTTGTGTCATTGGCTTTGATGGACAGTAATCAATGTGGTGGTCAACAAATATTGACTGGCCTGGCTCTCCCTGGGTTGGGCTCAGCTGAGCAGCGACTCAGAGACGCAGCTGGGGAGGAGGGGCCTGCCAGGTGGTGGGGAAGAGACCAGAGACCCTTGTTGACACAATTAGCTCCCTATCCATTAGGTGAAGAGGACAAGACAGGCTCCCTCCTCCCCGCCACCCCTGCCCTCAGCCTCCATGCTGCCCTGCTATTGCTTGTTTTCTCCTTCTGGGATGCATTTGATGATAATTTTTGCTAGTTTGCATCTGGATTGAAAAAGAAAATAGGTTTGTGGTAGGGGGAATCCAGTGCATTTTGCCATGGGCGGGCCTTTAAAAGCTAGATTCTGGCCTTCTGCAACTTGAGGAGAAAAGTCTGGTGCACAAGAAAAGATCATACACAAAATACTACTAGCTACATTTTTAGTGACTCTCATTATTTACCAGGCATTGAAATGGGTGCTTTCTATGTAAACTTTTGAGGATCTGATGTAGCAAAATATGAGAATATGACTACATTGTTTACTCCCACTGCTAAAAGAAGCAGGCTCGTCAGCCCTGGGGTGACGAACAGCCACTGCAACTCTTCTGACATCTCAGCCTTCTTTCTCTCAGGAAAGATAAAGCAGCTCTGGGGTGGCAATGGGCCACTGGCTTCATAAACCTCCCAGCACTTCTTCCCTAGAAATGCTAAACCTCCTCATAAAACCGAAGGGTAGGAAGATGTGCTTTCGCCTTTAAGGGTTGAGAAAGAAGGGCTCAGAGCATAGGAGATTGTAGATGTCCAGGGGCCAGGATAAGGAAAGAGGGCTGGTTGGTGCGCTCAAGCATGGTAAAACTTGAAGGGATGCCAGGATAGCTCAGCAGTTGAGTACTTGCTTCACAATCATGAGGTCCAGGGTTTGATTCCTGGCCCTGGCCCGTAAAATCCCCACATGTTGAACTCCAGCACAACTGGTAAGTGCTGGTATGCTGGTAAAGGTTCTCACCTCCCATGTGGAGGCCCCAGTTCAGTTCCTGCCCTCGCATGATGCCAAACCCACCTGTGTGGAGCAAAACCATGTCACAACTAAAGATGGAGAACTATGGAGACCTCTCCAGGCCCTCCTCCCTCCTCTCTCTCTCTCTCTCTCTCTCTCTCTCTCTCCCTCTCTCTCTCTCTCTCTCTCTCTCTCTCTCCTTCTCTCAAAACAATAAAATAAATCTTAAAAATATAAAAAAAGAAAAGAATAGTAAAACTTGAGCCTACATGCACCCAGAACTCTAGAAAGTGTGGGAGCATAAAAGGAAATGGCTCGGGGTTGCATGTGGGTGCTAGAATCCAAAAGCAATGGGTCCCCAAGGCCAGCTAGGCATGAAGGGATTGTGGCCACCAGCAGGCCACCTGCCTTTGATGGGCTGGGTGAGTCTGGCGAGAATCATCTTCGGAGGTGGTCTTGGTAGACAACCCGAGGCCTCACCCCTGGATTTTCTGAATTATTCCTGGGTTTCCAGGTTAAGGGGTTGGAGCCCATAGAAATATGACAGATAATAGACTGCTCGTGACGTTGGTGAATGGAGAATTGGATCTGCATTTGACATGATTAGGAAAAAGTAAAACAACAACAAAAACCATGTCAGTGCAAATTAGGCAAAACTAAGCTTTACATTTGGAAATTAATAAATAGACGGCAAAACTGAAAGAAAACACGGGATCAATTATGAGGAAAGTCGTATAAAAGGCTGAGGTGAGTCATGTGATGGGGAATAGCCATCTAAGTAGAATTTCAAGGCAAAATACAAGATACCCAATTAAATTTGAATTACAGATAAATAATACACAGTATTTTAGTAAAGGTATTTCCCAAATATTACATAGGACAAACTTATACTTAAAAAATTATTATTTTTCTGAAATTTAATTTCTGTATTTGTCTTTGGTAAACTGGCCACTCTACTTCTAAGATATCAGTAATGCTCCTTTTCTTGACTGTGTGTATTCACTGCTTTTTGAAATGTTCACATATATTAATATTTTATGTGCTCTTCTGTGTGTATGTTATCTTTCATAATAAGTTTTTGTTTAAATGTTCTCACTCGTCAAATATTGTGGGACAATTTCTACTCATAACGAAATCATCATTTTATTTAGCCTGACCCTTCCACTTCCTCTTCTCCCCCACAAATGTTGTAAGAAACGTACTCATATCCCATTACAGATGAGGCAACTGAGGCTAGAAAGTTAAATAATGCGCCAAGGTCATGGAGCTGATAAGTGTTAGAACCAAGTTGGAACCTGAGTCGGTCAGACCCCAAAGTCTGATCTCCCAACCACTGTAAAATGCCTAGATTATGCAACAAAAACCCAGCACAGACCCAAATCCCCTGGGCTCCCAGGAAACTTGCAGACATGCTTGTCCGCAGAGTACAAGGTGGTCAGATCACTGTGACAATGGGGGTAATGAGCACAAGTTTTATAAAAGGGAGTAGAAGGAATTATCTGTCACCAACACTGAGGTGTTCCACCTTCTGCAATTATCTGATGAGGGTGTTTTTAAAAAGCCATCATAAAAATACTGTGACAAGCAACCATAAACATGCTTGAAAGCATGAAAAAAGAGAAAGACTCAGCAAAAGACAAACAAACAAATAAAAAACAAAGAAGAACCAAGTAAACATTTTAGAAGACAAAAATACAATAACCAAAAAAGAAACATAATGTGGCTCACAGAGGAATGGGGAGGACAGAGGAACTTGAAGATAGAACAGTAGAAATTATTGGTCTGAGTAGTAGAGAAAATATAGACTAAAAAGGAAAAAAAAATGAACCTTTCAGGGACCTGTAAGATGATTACAAAGGATCTGACATTTATGTCATTAGAGAGGAGGAGGGTGAAACTGAAAAAGTACTAAAAAAATAAAAAATGCTGAAAACTCCCCAAATTTGGTAAAAATTGGGAACCAGACAAATTCAAGAAGCTGAGAGGATCTCAAAGATAATAAATCTAAAGAAATCCATACCAAGACACATTATAATCACACTTCAGAAAACTACAGACAAAAACAAAACATCTTGAAAAATGAGAGATAAATGCCACTTTACCTCCAGAGGAAAACAATTGGAATCACAGCGGGGTCCTCATCAGAAGCCAGAGGTGCCAGAATGAAATGGCACAACACTTTTTAAGAGCTGGGGGTGGAAAAAATAACTCTCTGGTCTGAATTCCAAATCCTATGACATTATCCTTCAGGATCACCAAGACGTTTTTAGATGAAGGAAAGCTAAGAGAATCCGCCACTATAGGACTACCATAAACAAATGGTGAACAGAAGTTTCTGAAAGGAAACAATAAATGAAGGACTCTTGGAACATCTGGAAGGAAAAAAAAAAAAAGAATAAAAGGAGTTAAAAATGTGTAAATACAATAGACTCCCTGTTATTCCAATCTATTTCTTTTCTTTGTAGCATTCATTGCACTTTCTAAGGACTTTACTTGTCTCTGTTTTCTGTCGTTCTCCCAGAAAGTAGGCTCCACAAAGGCAGGGACTTCGCATTTCTATTCACTGTAGTAGCCCCAACTCAATAAATATTTGAAAAAGCGAATGAATAAATAAACGAAGGAGGAATTATAGACCATCAGAGCTGGCAGGGACCTTCTTGCTGACAACAATAATGACAGTCATCTGACATGTGTATGCAGCACCTTGGAGTGTACGGGGACGTTCTGAGTTATTGTGTCTCCATTCAGCAGGTAGGACGCGGTGAGCTTCCCGAGGGTCACACAGATCACAGCAGGCAGGGGCCTGGAACCCGCAGAGCACAGGGCGGCTTCTCGGCATCTGGCAGGGCGCTCCGGAACAAGTGTCACCATTGTTGCCAGCAGCTGTGCGGCTCTCACTGTTTACCCAGCAGCAGGGGCTTCAGATGATCTGCATTAGGCCCTGCCACCTGAGCATATGTATATGTGTGTATATATGCAGAGATTACATATATATTACACACATAGATTACGTATATATCACACACATATATTACCTATATATCACACACATATATTACCTATATATTACACACATATATTACGTATATATTACACACATATATTACCTATATATTACATATACGCTTCCTGGGGCCCCTGTGGTCCCCCATGTGCCCTCTGCCGCCTGCCTGCCCTCTGTTGGTCTGCGGCCTCCCTCCTGTCCCCTTGTTTCCTCTTTTTGGAAAAGCTTGAGATAACAATGAATGCAACACATTTAAAAAGCGACAGCGGTTGCTCTTCTCCTGTTTCAAAAGGGTCCAAGTATTCAAGTGACTAACAACCCCTGTTTCCACAAAGTATTCATCGGAGTGAGAATGTTACCACAGAAAATTTCACTTGCATCTACCTTTAATCATGTGGCAAATTACCTTATTAACCACCAGGGAGTCTGGTCTTATTATTTAATTAAACCATCTCTTTTCTTCTTATTAAAACCACATGGGTTTTCAGTTCGGTGCGGGTTTAGATCCTTTTTCCCTTCTTTGGATGTCTTTGTAATAATAGCTGCATGAAAGAATGTCTGTTATTTTGTGTTGAGGACTAAAGAGTTAGCAGCATGAAATAAAAGGGGGAGGGGTCCTGGTGGAGAGGGTCTGGATAGGCTCACGCTGCCCAGTGACGCAACAGCCACTTGGGTGGTAGGAAAGTCTGAGATGTGTACCCGTCGCTTACTGCTTTCTCTCGCCAAAACATCTGGAATACAAAATCCTGTCATTAGGCAGCCCACATGTTAGAAAAACAAAAGGACAGGGGGAAAAAAAAAAAGAAAAGAAAACCCAGACCTCCAAAATGGCTGGATAAAGCCTCATTAGTGTTGGTAGGAAATTAGACATTTAAGGTTGTACTTCAAAGCAACTATTTTTATTACAAGAGGCTCCACATTTTGATTTATTGGGCAGCAAAACAAGATTGTGACAAATAATTCCACCTCAAAGAGAAGACAAATCAGGCCGCTGAGAAGTCATATATTAAGTAGTTTAAACATGTTTGTTGCTACAGTGCTTGTAACGATGGCTGCTTTAGCATACATGCCTAGAAGAAGAAATAGTTTAATCTTGTGGGAATTTTTTTCTTATCAAAAGAAAGCACTATAAATTTTTAAAGTGAAACAGCTGAGATTCTGAGTAAATCTGCTACCTTCCTTCAAAGGTCAGCACTACACAGAACCTGTGTACAGTTTTATATTTCAGTCTGAGCTGTATCATTCAAGAGAGAGGCAAAGTATGTAAAATGGGTTCTGAGGAATCTCTAAAGATAATTAAAGAATAAAACATAGGGATAGGGTTTTGAGACAAAGCTGAAGGAATTTAGAATATTCAACCTTGTTAAAAAGAAAACCAAGCTAGAAGTTTAGGTTGTTAAACATTTTAGGTAAAAGAAGCGGTCAATTTTGTATTAAATAGTGACTACTGTGACCCATCTCCACCCGGACATGCCCTTTTTCCTATAAGATGGATGATTCTGAGTAGATGAACGCAGAGGAAGGCTTCCCTGTGAGTGCACATTATTGAATCTGGAAAATGAGTTTCTTAGGCAGGCTACCAAGTTGTCTTCTCAGTAGGTCTCTAAATAAAGAAGCATTTATCTTTCCAGGTGTGGGAACAGAATTTAGTGGAAAGAGCAGAGGCTGTGATGTGAGGTTCGTAGCTTGAGTTCTAGTCTCAGCTCTGGTGCTAATGGTGCCACATTAACTTCTCACAGCCTTGTTTTATCACCCATAAAGGAGATTGGACTAGGTGATCTAAAAGACCTCATGCAAGATATTTTGATTCTAGGAGGAAGACAGAATGACCATAGGAGAGCAATGAGGTCCTTTTCATTTTATTATGAGTACTTGCTGGGGAGGGAAGTTTGAGCATATGTGCAGAGGTGTGTTGGGGGAGGGTAGATAGCTGGCTATGTGGAGGGAGGGAAAGGAGACTCTTTGTAACTCAAGTATATTCATAAAACTATAGTTTAATGTGAAGTTATGTAAGTAACTTTAGTCTTTAAATGCCATGCAAAGGTGTGCAAACAGTGAATGCTTGGTAAATTGAATAATTACTGCTACATGTATCTGTTTTGTTAGCACACCTTATCCTTTGTTGGGCTCCTGCTGTGATTCTGAATGTCAGGCTCAACTCCATAAATAAGTTATGTATGAGTTACCTTCTAGGATAGTCGAGTATTGAGTGCTTCCACGGTCTATGCTCACACATGGTTAATAGAGCTTCACCAAAAGGTGAAATGCTGCCGAATGCTGATGTACTTTGTGAATCATCAAAAGTAACTCTTGCCCAGTGTGTGTTTAAAATTATTTTTTAAAGATTCATTTTATTGTTTGAGAGAAGGTGAGAAAGAAAGAGAACGAGAGAGAGAAGCTGGGGGAGGGCCCAGAGCCATCTCCATAGTTGAACATCATTAGTTGTGATGTGGTTTGATTCCACACAGGTGGCTGTGGGGCCGTGTGGGGCGGGAACCGAACTGGGGCCTCCAGCATGGGAGGTGAGAATCTCCCCCACCATCCGGGTGGTTACCAGTTGTGCCACAGTTCAGCATGGGGTTTGCATGAGTGGGGCCAAGATTCGATCCCCGGACCTTGTGGTTGGAAAGCAAGTACTCAACCTCCTGAGCTATCCCGACTTCCACTAAAATTTGGTTTTAATGGTGCTTTACTGAGTACAAAGTCTTTGAATAACTTAGAAGTCCTCAATCAAAACCGGTCTCCAAATTTGGTGGAAAGACCAGAGGCTGTGATATGAGGTCCATGGCTTGGGTTGTAGTCTCAGCTCTGGTGCAAATGAACTTTGTGACTTCCAGCCAAGAGTCTTCCAGAGACAGAGTCCCGGTAAGTGGGAAGAAAAAAAGAAAGCCCACGCGGTGCTGTCTTGTCCTGAATGGCTCGCCCACGTCCATCAACTGACAATTACTGGGCTTCCAACTCTGGACTTCAAAACATTTGGAAAATGTTCATAAACATGTTCAGAATCCCATGGTGTAAGTAAAACATTTTTATAAGATTATAAAATAAAGAAAACTGGCACATGTTTTGTTTGAACAAGTGTGCTCATGATTCCTTTTCCTAAGGTGAGGGACTTAAACAAGTCTTAATAATTGCTCTTAGGAAAGTTGGCCTCTTAATTTTTGAAAACAATAAAATACATGCAAATCTGTAAACCTTGTAGATGACAGACCCTAAACCTCAGACATATGTGGAGAGAATTTGAACAAAAATGGCTCCGCTCAGACTATCATTGGAGAAACAGAATTTAAAAAGAGACAATGGGATTCTTGCTTTGATCTGTGCTTTTGTAGAAACTGGAGGATTTGGGAGGGTTTCTTTACTTGAAGAACCCCCACAGGCTTCTCGGGGAGGTAAGTAGGCCAAACCCTTAATAAACTAGTTGTTTCCAGAAGAATAAAGCATAAAATGTCATTGTTGTGGCAAATTCCTATTAATTGCTGCTATTAACCATAAAAAACTTAAAAGGAAAGAAAAGATGGAAAACACAATTACTTTTCTGTGACTAGCTACAATAGAAATTATACATAATTTCCTCCTTCGTAAGAATTTCCTAAAGCGAAACCTCATCTCTGCTGGGATCGGGCATGTGCTAGGGAAGACAGAAAGAATTTTCACTCAAGGAAGTTGTGGCTGGAGACCCTCATTTTCCTCCTCTGGCCTTTGTTTACTAGTTTCAAAGGCGTTCCTTTTAGTGATGGCATCAGTTGGAGTAAACAGTCCTGAAAATGAGAAGTTGGAGCTCTTCTCAGGGGAGTTGGGAGGATGCATGTTTTTTCTTGCAGAAAAAGTGAGTAGGCGATTTATTTGAGCAGTCACTAGTGACTGTCTGATAAGAGGTAGCCATAGAGTTGGTCTCCATGTTTCCAGTTTATGGCCAAGCCTGGGAAGGGAGAGCAAGATCAAAGTTGCTTTAGGGCAAAATTGCTAACATTCCTGAAATAGCCCCAGATTCCTCACATCCCAATAAGAATCAAGTTCACTGGCTTGTGAAGAGAACCCCGTACAGCCTTCAGTTCTTTTGTTATGTTGACTTTTAGCTCCTTGTCCTGTCTGACCTCCTCTTAAACCAAAGACTAATGATTGCTGATTTGACCATTGTTCTCTGCACAGAAGGATGTCAGGGGGTCAAGATCTGTAGCTACAGAGAATCCAATGCTCAAGAAAAAACTAAAAGAAGGCTCTACTCACACGGTTAATATTTAGACATGTAAAGACAGTTAGCATATAAAAGTAATCTGAAAGAGAAAAAGTCAAAGGAAGTGAGAATCATAACTGCCCTCTTAAGATTTTGAGAGGTTCCAAAGGTGACAACTGTAAAGATTAATCAGCAGAAACCTCATTTAAATTGGCATTGGGAGGGCCTGTAGTGGGGAACTCTCATGCCCTGCCACTAGTTGACCAGATGTACCATTGTAAATGGGACAGAAAACAGTACTATCCCATTTCAAATGGCACATATGGTCAACCTGGTCTCACTGAGCTAAATTTAAGTTTACAGTAGACTGACCATTCGTACTGTTTGAGCCAGGACAGTATCATTGTTTTCTGTTCCATTAAAAATGGTACATCTGGTCAGCCTACCTACCTACCACTCACCAATTATCCCAAACGTACTTTGTATCTCTAACAGGAGGAGGTTTTTTCTACTTGATAACTCCAGCAGGAAGAAGGAAGATCTTCTCACCCAGCAACCACTTAGCCAATGAAAGGCTGTTACAACTCAGCCAATAAAAAGCCACTACCCTGTGAACATCCCGTTTTCTCCATTAGATTCTTTATAACACCCCTCTCTGAACTCTCCCTTTATTCTGTAAACAACGGCTCCTCACCTTTATTCTCTGGATTAGCTCATGGTTCACCATTAGGCAGTATGTTCTGAATTATAATTCTTTATTGTTCATGAATAAACCCATTTTGCTGGAGAAATAGCCAACATTTTCTTTCTTTTTTTTTTTTTTTAAGGTCAACACAATACATACACATAATCTAAAAACCTAGGACCTTCTCAGGGTCCTGGTAACAGGATATGTTACCTATAATAACATACAGCAATTTGGAATCTGAAGTATTTTTTCTAATCCATCAAGAATCTTAATGCCCTTTAACAGCCCATGATAATACTGATGAAAAGTTCCATTTTATATATTCTAAGTTTCAAGAAACATGTGAAGCGAAGGAAAAAGCAAAAACAAAAAATTCAGTCACTCAAAATAGTAGAAGTAAAATTGTTTAAAGGCAAATGCTTGCTTTTTAAAAACAGCACAACAAAATTTAGTAAGATATATTTTTTATATTAGAAAGTGATTACTACAAGCCTTTGTGTGTATGTAAGTGTGTGTGTCTGTGTGTGTATATATAATTTGTTTGTATAGATATCTAGGCATGGGATGTGTATGTGATAAGTTTACTGCCAAACCATTTTCCAAAGTGATGCTTATCATTTTGCATTCCAGATAGCAATATATGAGTATTCCAGTTGTTCCACATCCTTGACACTTGTTAGTTTTTTATTTCATTCTTTCTAGTAGATATATAGTAGTATCTTACTGTTAGTTTTAATTTGAACTTCCTTAATGACTAATGACAAAGCATCTTTGTATGTACAAACTTATTTGCTGTTCCAGGTCTTCTTTGGGCAATTGTCCAACTTAGTATTTATTTTATTGCCCATTTATCTTACTGGCTCATTTGTCTTCCTCTTAATGAGTTCTAAGAACCTTTTATCAGATACATGTTTTGCAAATATTTTCTGCCAGTCTGTAACTTGTGTGTTCATCTCCTTAAGTTTCTTAGGTAAGAGCAAGTTTTAAATCTTGATGAAGTACAATTTATCAATTACCGTATTTTCCGGCGCATAAGACGACCGGGCGTATAAGACGACCCCCTAATTTTACAGTTAAAACATAGGTTTAGGCCTATATTCGCTGTATAAGACTACCCCCCACTTCCGAGGCTGTAGTCTTATACAGCGAATATAGGCCTAAACCTATGTTTTAACTGTAAAATTAGGGGGTCGTCTTATATGCCCGGTCGTCTTATACGCCGGAAAATAC